>PVKE010001150.1:0-108217 GCA_004027555.1 Craseonycteris thonglongyai | reverse complement strand
TCTCCCCTCTCTCTGTCAAAAAAACAACAATAAAAATCTTAAAAAAAAAAAAGAAGTCATTCTTAGAGAGAAGTCATGCTGGTGAGGTACTTAATGCTCGATATTATCCCAGGCTTATCATTTCTGATATCTTTAAGAAAACCAAGTCAAGTTCCAGGAAGACAGCCAGTCACAGAAGCCGGCCTCTGGATGTGATCATCTCAACTACAGTTATTCTGCTGATTGGGTTTACCCAATAAACAAGACAACACGTAACTACGAATATTATTGTCATCTCATTTGATCCTCATGTAACCCCTGCCAACAAGCTAGAAGTCACACCAAGTGAAAGTTCAGGCATTTGCTTTCATAACCTTAAGATCTTTCTTCAAACTTACATGTGAACGCATGCACACATACACACAAAACTGCATTTTCAGTAGGAAGGTGAGAATTAGAAAATGACAATAAATAATCCACACTCCCAGATGTGTGGGTTTTTGCAATGCATAAAAATATACAGCCTCTCACATGCAGAGAGGTAGAGGGAAAATAAATAAATAGTAAAACACTTAGATGGGTGTATGTTCCCCTGATGACTATTATTTTTCTGGGGCAGTTAACTGACATTTTTGAGCACAGGCTTTGGAGTCAGATAGGCTTGGGTTCAAATCCCAACTCTGCTCTTTACTAACTGTGAGACCTTGGGCACATTAGTTATTCTCTCCAACTGAGAGATTAACTCAATAATTTTCTACTGAATAAAGTGTCTGACAGTACCGAGCATTAAAGGTTGATGCAAAGATTGAATGAGAAAACATATTCCCAAGGTATAGCATGGTGCTTCACAAAAAATAATCTTCTGATTGCCCACCCCCAGATCGGCTGCTGCCACAGTGGTGCCCATCTCACCACACGTTCCCTTCCATTCTTCCCATCTCAGCAAACGCCAAAGGCTCTGGAGTTATCCTTACTCCTCTCCCTGCTCACATTTCACATCTCATCAGCAGCAAAATCCTGTCACCTTGACCTTCAAAATATATCCAGAATTCAGTCCCATCTCAGCCCCTCTTCTGATATTGCCCATCGTTTCTCACTTGGAGTCAAAGCATTAACCTCCTGCTCCCGCTCTTGTCTCCTGCAAGCTGTCTCCGTTAGCATCCGGGCGGAGCCTTTTAAAAAACAGCATCAACTGCCCAGTTCAAAGCAGCCGGTGGTTTCTCATCTTGTTCCAGGCGGCTGAGTTGTCACAGTGACCTGGGCACCTGCCCCTGGACCTTAACTCTTCCTTCCCCTCTCTCCTCTGCTTTCTGCTCCTGCCACTCCTGTCTCCCGGCCATTTCTCAAGCTTCTTCTCCTCTTCCTGGAATGTTCTCTTAGGTATCTGCAAGACTCCTTTAGGAGAGTCTGTATAATGTCACATTATTTCAGAGACTTTCTCTGATCTCCCTTAAAAAATAACATCCCTGGGGAAGTCGGGATGGCTCAGTGGGTTAAGCGCTCACTTTGCAGCCCCGGGGACCGAGGATCGAATCCCGGCCCTGGCTCGTGCGAACCCATATGCTGAGCTGGGGAGTGCCCCCAGTTCAGTTTTCACCGGGGTGAGACCCCGGCCCAGTTCCTGCCCTGTGCAGCCCCAAGCCCACATATGGAATGAAACTATGTGGAAAAACCGATAATGTGCAACTTTGGAGACTGCTCTGGGCCCTCCCACTTCTCTCTGTCTCTGACTCTGTATCTCTCTCTCTCTGACAAACACAATAAATAAATCTTTTTAAAAATAAATAAATAAATAAATAACATCCCACAATCTTGACTCTTCCTATCCTCCTTCTGCTTTATTTCTCCCGCTAACCCCTCATATTATGTATTTAACAGTTTATTGTCTTTCTCTCCCACTGGCGTGTAAGCTTCCCACAGCAGAGGATGTTTCTGTCTGATGTTGAATCCTCAGTGCCTGGAAGAATGCCTGGCAGAAGGTAGGTGTTCAATAAATTTTGTTAAATGTCATGGTCCTCAGATTATTATAATATCATCATCCTCATCCATAGTGTTAGGAATAGTGAGGAACTTCCATGTCACAGGAGACCCAGGTGCCCACTCCACTAACTATAGGGCACTGAATACATTACGAAACCTTTCAGAGCCCTGGCTGCTTATTCTGTAAAGTGGACGTAACACTAGTGACTATTATAGGGGGACTTAGGGTGACATGGGACTGCACGTGTAAAGCCTTTGTGAGTGTCTGGCACAGAGGAAGTGCTCAACAAACACAACAGATTGTCACTGCTGTTTTTCTGATATTACATTTGATCTCACATCGGGCCGCCCTATCTGACTGAACCCAGCTCTCCTTGCTCCCAGTAAGATCAAACTCTGTACTGTCACTGGTCTCTCACCCATTCTCACCTTGCATCATCTCCCCCTTCCTCCCTAGCTCAAGTCTCCCTCCTCCATGAAGTCTTCCTGACGGCTTTGGCCTTCAAAATGTCCCTTTTCTAGAACTGTTTGGGCTACATGAATTAGCACACACTTGGCACTTGGCTGAACGCTATCTTTTGCTTTTCACTCTCTGTACTTCCTAACTGGACGCTTAAGTTCCTTGAGGATGAAGTCTGTGCCTTGCGTGGTACCGGTGACACCCACAGGGCCCCCTTTGGACTGGGCACACAGTACACCTTCATGATCCAGGGACCAATCAGCTGCCTAGTGCATCTCATGTCTTACTCACTTGATTCCTTCCAGGAACTCCTGGGAAAATACCATCCAAATACAGGACTCCAAGATTGTACGATGCATCTGGGTTCCCCATTTCTTCTGCTTTTAACCAGTACTTCGCTGCTTTGGCATAATTCTTCTTGAATTTGTGGTAATACCATCCAAGACCATTGACTGCCTGGTGTAATCCCTGGATTTTACAAGAAAGAGATGACTTTCTTCAGCAAAAGAAAAGAAGCCTAAAGAGAATCAATTGCTGTGAAAGCATTCTGACTAAGACTGAGCAGAACGCTTCCTGTTTTCTTGGGGCAGATGGCATTAAAGAAAAGCTAAGTGCTGGAAAACACGAGCCAGCCTCAGAGGCTTCCCAGGGGGATTTCAGGTGGCGGCGGCTGTAATTCCTGCCTTTCAGCTCAGCAGCGATCCTGCCCTCGAATCATCACTCAGCTCCTCCGGGCTCTTCCGTGATGCCCTTGTCTACAAAAGGCCTCTTATTGTCCTGCAGTATCCACGGTGCCCTTGAAACCCATGAGTGCTCAACTGCAACAGGAGGCCCAGAACCTGCTCTGGCTGGGACAGTTTCTAGGTGACCTGTCTGCCCATCTGTTGATTACTCTGCCCCAAACACCAGCAAATCCTCTGAGGAAAGCAGCGGCAGCCTGACGTGCAAAGCCCAGGTGCTTTGGGGCTTAGCGATGCAGTGTGGGGGTGAGGCAGATGTGAAGGGTGGAGAAGGGAGGAGGGTGTCAGAACTGGGTCTGGGCTGGTAGCAGGGAAGGGCTGGTCCCTGTGTGCCTAGTCTCGAGCCCCCGTTCTTGCTAGCTAGCGCTGTCAGCTGGCCTCCTCTGCTTTCCCTAGGTGCTCCCCTGGCTCCATTGGCAGCCTCCAGCCTGGTTGTGGAAGGCTCCAGTGTCCTGCTGGGGTGTGTGTATGCCAACTGGGCATCAGAGCTCTCATCCCTTCCTTCCTGCCAGACCCACGGGGCCAAGAACAAGCAGCATAAGAAGGGTTCAGGGGAAGCCGGGACTGCTCAGTGGGTTAAGCGCTTGCTTTGCAGCCCTGGGGACGGAGAATCGAATCCTGGCCCTGGCCCGTGTGGACCCGTGTGAACTGGGGAGTGCCCCCAGTTTGGTTCTCATCAGGGAGAGACCCCGGCCCAGTTCCTGCCCTGTGCAGCCCCGCCCACCTGTGGAATGAAACTATGTGGAAAAACCGATGATGTACAACTATGGAGACTGTTCTGGGCCCTCCCCCTTCTCTCTGTCTCTGTCAAAAACAATAAAAAATAAATCTTAAGAAAAAAATAAGGATTCAATGGGCAAACAATGCCCTTGCATCTGTGAGACTTGTTAAGTTGGAGTCCGAGTGTGGAACCAAATCTCTTTCACTTCCCCTATCACAAGTGAAGACCAGGTGTCCCTGAACAACTGTCACCAAGATCCCTGCCGCCTTTTCAGTCTATGTTGGAACCCAGGCATCAGGAAGACCAGGAGAAAGAAATCAAGCCCATTAGAATAGAAGCTCTATGAGGGCGGGTGTCTTTGTTTTGTAGCCCAAACACCTACCACATTTTTCCGTGTCTAAGATGGTACTTCTGTGTAAAATTGTTTATACACGGAAGTAACCTATACATTGATTTCTTATGTTGTTAAAAAAGTAGGGGTCATTTTATACATGGGAAAATATGATATATTAACTCTTGGCATAGAATAAGCGCTCAATAAATATTTGCTAAATAAATGAAAGCCATCCTTTGAATACTGATGCTCAACAAAATGAAACCCAAATCCTACACCCAGAGGATTCGGAGTAGGGTTCAGATTTGCAGGCCCCCAAGAGAGCCAACACTTGGGAAAGCGTCAGTGCTGTGGACGCAGTCGTCAAAGCAACCGTCTTGGGCCTTGCACAGTACCAGGTGCAGGGCAGGCCTCGGGTAGGTCTTCCACAATGAGTGCGCTCCAGTGACGTAATAGACCAGGCCATACTCTAAAGAGGTGAGGGTCAGCTCTGGAACAAGCCTAGAGCGGACACATGCACACGGCGTTTGTAGTGTTACCTCCAGAGTCTCCAGGCTTACTCCGATGTACCTGTCATCACTCAAAACAGCCGCAGTACTCCTTTAGGAACTGTATTTGGACCCAGTTCAGGCACCTCACAATAAATCTTGCTTTATTTATTAATACTCATCTCTTGTTCTAGATATTTACAGCTCGGTCACCAGATTTGCCTCCAAGTGACTTTTTGGCTCATTCCAAAAACTAAACTATGCGCAGCCTTCACCACAGTGCCTGACAGAGCAGAGACTTAACTCCTTGCCCAGCGAATGAGTGAGAATCACCGAACACTTGTAAGAATGTGACTACTTCAGGACATGAAGTTGCATTTCCTCCATCTCTCATCTAAGCTCTGCTAAAAATACATGCAAAATACAGCACATCAGACACCAATTCACTGCCAGAATGGCTAACGAGATGCAAATTTCACACCTGCCAGGAAACCCCACCACTGCCAGATTTCAGGGTGCTCGGGAACCCTGGCCTTTCATGGCCCACACGGAGCTGCTCTTCTCTTTCTGTCCTCTAGTCTGTGCTGCGGTCAGGAGCTGGTGTGCACGCCCATGGTTCCCTCCTGGCCATATACCCTCTTGACACCACGCAGGTGGAGAAAAGCCTCTGTCTCCCCACTCAACGCTCCAACTTCCACTTCTACAGAAATAAACAGGGACACTCTGCGCTCCCTAAATAAAGGGAATGAGGACAACCAGCCTGGTCGCTAGAATATTTGTGATAGAGTAAATGTTAGCAGCCTTGGGGATGGAGGAATACTCAAGAGCCAGCAGGGCTTATAAAGGACCTGTTAAGTTTTATAAAATTACGAAGGTTTCTACAAATCTATTTATTTGCACATCTGTATGCACACGCATGAGTATGTGAGTGTGTGCATGCGTTTGCATGTAGAGATATGTATATACGCACGTGTGTGTGTGTGTGTGTGTCCTCTCACAAGCGACATTAGAACTTCCATGCTGTAGTGCTATGTTGAACCTAGCTGGCTTGAAGATGATGTTGAAGCATATATAGTGACAAAAGCAAAATAAACTCCTAAACCCAGCAATAAACGTGATGAACAGCCGCATTATTAAACTGAGGAGAAGCAAATAGGCCTTGGATATGATAGGGTTAACCTTCAAGGGAATTAGGCTTTTGATTTTCCTAATTCAGTGGCATTTAGATGCATTGACTTTCAAGGAGCCCCTGCTGCTCGTTATCAGGGCAGCCTTGATTATAATTTTAGCCTTCACACAAAATTGGCCTGAATTCTATTGACCAAAGGTGCATTCAGCTTTTGAATTTTGCCGTCCCCATTGTGGCAGGTTTCTCTATGTGTGTAGCTCAAAAAGGACACATGCCTCATTGCAGGGAGACCTCCCTCCCTACTCCATTTCTGCAGGCAGGCTGTGTAGGGAGCCGCTGGCCATTCACTCTCTAGACTTGGGAGAGAGTGGGTGGGTGTGGCGTGTTACCTTGGAAGCTGCTTTCTGCATCAGCTCTAAGGCAAGCCGTCTGTTCTTTTTCACTCCTTGACCCTAAACAATGATAAACAACAACGATCGTCAAGAAAATACACTCAGGGAGCACTCAACAACATGACACAGATGACACATCAGGATTTGCTATAAGACTTGAAAATAAAACCCAAGCCTCCTTAATTAGAAACTTAATCATAACGATTTCTATA
Source organism: Craseonycteris thonglongyai (assembly GCA_004027555.1). Lineage (NCBI taxonomy): Eukaryota > Metazoa > Chordata > Mammalia > Chiroptera > Craseonycteridae > Craseonycteris > Craseonycteris thonglongyai. Next base: position 101,782 of record PVKE010001150.1, on the reverse strand, counting down.
AGCAGTGCTGTCAGATATCATTATCATAATTATCATGATTATTTTGCTTATATTTGTAGAGCAGAACATCCATACAAAAGTCACCATTTATCACCAGGTGACTTGCACTGCTGTTGTCAATGCTGTTGGGAGATGCTGTGAATAAGGTTCAATGAGGTCGGTCATGTGGATGCATTTCTCTGGGGATTATCTAATTTGCAAGCCAGATAAAGCACTTTCTCTGAGTCAGTCAAGAGTTATAAGACTACCATTAGCGGTCTTCCTGGGTCCTCCCTGGAGTCCCCTGTATGGAACACTGCAGCTTCTGAACCAGCTCTGAAGGAGACTGGACCCCTGGGGATCAGCTGTGTCAGATGCTGACACAATGACAAGGTTCCAGGAGCAAAAGTCAAGTTTCTCCAGCAGAGGTGCTGTGTGCCCCAAGGAGAAAAATGCCCTGGGTTTTTGTTACAAGAGAGGAGTTCCATGGGATCACGCTGAGATGGCTGTAGGAACATATGGAGAAACCGTGGGTCTCAGAGTGGGGCAGGAGGGGTCCCTGAGGTCGCTCTCGACATAGCTTTGACAATGACGATGGACGACCAGGGGAGCCAGATGAAAACCACTGCTGCTTATGGACATACACACCCACATGCCTCATGGGGTCCTCCTGGTCTCAGACACAGTGATTGATGGGGTCACATATAAAATAACGTGAGAGGCCTTTGCAATGAATCCACCTGTTCACTCTAATTCTGACTAATTCTGACTAATACTCTAACTAATACTGAATTCTATAGTAAATGAAGCCAGCAGTAGTAAATATTCCTGTGTTCATTCATGTGGGCCAAGCACAATCCTATTATATTTAATCCTCACAACAACCCTGACTGAGATGCTGCCATTCCCATCTGAGAAATTTGCCCAGAGTTAGACAGTGATTGACAAGTAGAGGCAGGATTTGAACCCAGTCCAGCAGGCTCCAGATCCCAAGCTTATAATCACCATGCTATACTGCCCCTTGCACATTTTAGTTCTTTGCTGAGAAAGTATAACGATTCATAAACTTGCAGGACAGAAAACATGCAGGATGTGTTTGTCTCTATTTTGTTGGGACATCAAATAAAATTGCAAATCCAGCTAAAGATTAAATTACACATACCAAGCTTCTATTAGACTTTAAGAAACCTGTTTCATAAAAGGAATGAGCTGGAGCAAAGTAGAATTGGAAATCTTTCAGCAGTGCACCATTAATTCATTTAATTAGAGAGGAAGAAGAGACAGCCAAGGATACGAGGCTACTCGGGAAAAGCACCAGTCACAGAAAGTTCGAACATGGTTGAAATTTAGCTTCTCCAACTTCTTCGTTTTAAAGAAAGAAAACGGGCTCAGAGAGGTTGACTTACCAAAATCCTCACCGTTAGATCTACAACTAGAACTCGAGAATCTCTGATTTCCAGACCGGGGATTTTCCAGTATACTTGTGATTCATCAGAAGTGGGGTCATTCCTTGCACAGAGACTAGGCACTTTGCACAAGTCTAAGTAGTACTGGACGCTGCTGAGAGAACCATAAAGTCCTGGTCCACAGTAAGCGTTCAATAATATTCGCTGAATGAATTCATGGAGGACAGTTGCTACAATTAAAAGTCAAGGCTCCATCCTTATGCAGATGCAGAAGGGGATGCACCTGACTTGGACAAACCACAGCCCCAATTATGGCACCATCTTTTAATACAATAAGCTGTATGCCCACACACTACATTCAGCCCAGTGCACATTACTGCTCTTCTCATTGGGAAAGCTCATTTTCTGCAGGGGGTTCTTTCACATGGAATATACTGAAAGACCTTTTGGCCAGTAATAAAAAATGTTCCTTGATATAAGGGCATCCTGCATCCCACTCAGGGATAACTTCCGTAGAACGCAGAAAAAACAAAATAGCTTTGAGTTTTGGGAAATCAGATCCCAAGGAAACATCCTGGAACCTGCAGGATAATGTATTTGTGCATTTGCCTCTCCCTCTGGATCGCGAGTTCCTGGTGGGCAGAAGCAGCATCTGAACCACGTCTTTATCTTCTCTGCACTCAGGGCAGTGGCCAGGCCCTGCGCTGGTGGACAGGTGCCTCTCCTCTGTGTCTGTCTCTATCCTGTGTCCCCCATCAGTGTAAGAGTCCCCTGATGTCAGGAACATAGTCCAGGCAGCCATAGATCCCTTCATCTAGCACCAAGCCAGGCATTTTGTCAGCCCCGGATGGGTGTTTATTGAATAAATACATGAATGCACTGGCATATGGCTAAGAGTCAAACAAACCATTTCTATGTTGATTGGACAACTGGAAAGAGAAAGTCCAGGCTATCAATTTGGAAACCATAATAAACCAGTAGGTTTTACGGCTTTGGAAGGTCAGAAATGAAGCACAAGTTGTAGTTGTTCATCAGTGAGCAGCCACAGCTGTGGTTTTGGAGGTGGGCCTGGCCACATGAGCCATGTCTTTGTTTGAAGCCACTCGTTATCTGGGGACAGCTGCTTTCTCTGGGCATGGACATAGGGTCGAAGAGTTTCCTTGCTAGAGCCAAGAGTTTTTTACTTTTCCAAGACTGGGGAGTTGAGGTCCCTGTGTTAGGGAGTGAGGAGCAGACTCTGAAGGCAGACTGCCGGGATCCCAGTCTCAGGTGTGTGATGTGCCAGTTGTCCGACCTTGGGGCAGTTCCAAAGCCATCCTGTGCCCCTGTTCCCATATACATAAACAGCGATAATGATGCACCATGGTGCCTACCTTGAAAGGTTGTTGTGAGGATTAAGTGCGTTAACGCACGCAAATCAGGTAACAAGTGCTCCACCAATCACTGTGAACTATCATTATTTTGTATAAGACACATAGTATTTTACAGCCCGGAAAGCCCATTCATTATGCCATTTTATTCAATGTGTGGTCATCCCCTTTGCCCCATGAGATCAGAGAACTCCAAGGACAAGTGTGAGAAGGGACTTGAACTCAATCCTCTATCTCTTGGGTGAACGCTCTCCCCACCTGTCTCCCTTATTTCCCTGTTGGCTTCTGACCATGATGTTGGTTTGATCAACAGCGCTCTTGGGCTCCAGCTCAAATATGTGCTTTGTTTAAGCTGTAATTCAATGGCAACTCTGCCTGTTAGCAAACCTGTAGCACCTTTGGGGGTTGGCGACCATGTGTCAATCCAAAAAATACAGGTGTCTCTTTCAGAATGCCACAGCTCTTGGGAAAGCAGAGAATCCAGGTGCCAAACACAAGAGTAATGATTAAAAATGAGACCAGGGGACTGCTTCTGATTCTGCCTTTTTAGCAAATATCCCTTTTCATCAAGACAGATAGAAGCACACACTAAGTGTCTTCAGTCACAGACTCCCTGTTTGCCTGCACGCCTACAGGAAACGGCTCTGGGAGTCTGAGAAGAATCACACACCTTCTGCACACACTGAGCGGTTCTTACCTTGAATAACACAATGGCATAGTCATATATTAGTGCAGGGTCCTCCGTCTCCAGAGCACCCTTGGCGTACCACTCGATCGCCGCTTCAGGATTCTTGGCCACACCTTGCTGCCCCCAGAACAACATCTGGGCCAATCGTTGCTACAAGACAAGACAATAGCAATCTAGACTGATGCTTTCCTGTGCAATGCTTAATTTAAGGTTTTGAAAGATGGGAGGACAAACCTACTTGGGAATGTTTTTATGCTGAGAACCAAGAATGAGGTAGATACATGTTATCTTCCAATGGGGGACCAGAGCCCTAAAGTTGGACTTGTCTAAATACAAATCCTTAACACCAGTTGGGAATGGTAGGTCTCTATGCACATGCATGCAAGCAGGCAAACAAATCAAATGTGCTTAGGGTCAAAGTCTTTCTCCTCAAACTGCCCATTCTCTTGGCCCAGTGAACAGTGAAGCTCGCGCATATCTGTATTAGTTAGAGGATCTCCCTACAGCTCTTATCTCCTCCTATCCCAACATGTGTCTACATGGCTGGCTCTACAATTAAGACTTGAAGTTGGGAGCTCTCTGGGGGTAGATACCTCAAAATATTATTTGTCTAACCTTGGCCTTTCAGCCCCCACTCACGAGAGGTCAACTGAAGGTCATAAAAGCTGCTCAACAAAGATTTGCTGAATGAAGGAAGAAGTGTTCATTGCTAGGAAAGTTCATGCCAGCTCTGCGGTACCCAGGAATGGTTCTGGCAGGGGCATTTCCAGAACAATGCACTGGAAGGTCTTCTTGGAATAGAAAGGCTGGAGTCTAGAGACAGATGCCTAAGAATGGAGCCAGGGGCAATGTCTACTAACATCCTGGCCCAATGTGGGCCCCTGGTTGTCTAGAATGTGTGCTTATCAATCTGTTTATTCTTTTCTGTTTCCTTTCTTTTTCAATGTCTAGTCCTCCACCTGTTTAGCAGACTCAGAGGCTCTTCCCAACACTATGTGCTCACCAGGAGCATGAAGCCAAAGCCAAATTCTTTGGGAAGGGGGCCTCCTCCGGTGCCCGGCTCTCATCAGAGGATTTTCTTCATAATGAAATCAAGGCAAGAAGGCACAGAGGGGGTGTTCTCTCAGCCTCCTGCCCTTTCTAGTACGTCTTAAAAGTCCACCCCAAAGATATGTCAAGACACAGGGTCAATCCTCTGGGTCTAACATGCTGCACATGATTTTCTATTATTCTCCCAGCTGAGTTCATGGCCTTCTTCCCGATGCCCATCTCATTGGTCCTGCGCCCCAAGATGCTTTTTTGTTTCTATCTGAGGCGCTGAAATGTCCGATGGTCATCTTCAGGACTGATCATAAATATTGCTGCTCACTCTCTTTCTGGGTTCAGGATAGGACTACACTACCTGCCCACTTGAACTCAAGAGTGACCAAGTGACTTGCTTTGGCCAAGGAAATGGGAGAAGTAACCTGAGCCACTTCTGAGCAGAAGCGTTACGAGCCAGCCTGTGACGTGCCCTGCCATCGCCCTGCTGTGACAGTTTTGGAAGCATGTGCCACCACAAAGGCTCTGCCAGGGAGGGTCCCTAGGGAACTATGAGAGCATAGCCCATGCCAACCCTCATCGGACGAAGAGTGTGAGCAAGAAATAAACCAGCATTGTTCTAAGCCACTTATGTGTGGGGTATTTTGTTACCACGGCACAACCCAGTCTACCATGACTGAGAATTTCCAAGACAGCGGGCGGGCCACGTTCTTGCCTGAGCTGCCGCGTTGCCTCGGGTAGCTTCATGCTTCAACCACATAAAGACGTCTCCATCTTCTTTGGTTTGCACCTTGAGTATTTCATCATCTTTTAGTCTAATTGCTTCAACATATGCCTAAAAAGGAAGGAAGGGAGGAAGGGAAGGGAAGGAAGAAAGAAAGGGAGACAGGGAGAAAGAAAATATCCAAATGATATGGGCATGCAAAAGACATACCGGTAGCATGATTCTTAAACTAGAAATTGCTCAAGGAAAAAACTATAAAGAATAACTGAAATATGAGGTGTGTCCACAACGTCATAAGATCAAATCCTTTTTTAAAGAATCACATCTCAGGTATCAAAATGAGTATTTTTGTTCCTATCAAAGTATTTGCCGTGGGAGGACAAAATTTATTCCACTTTTGCTTTGACTGTTTGAGCCCGTTCAGAAGTTCATTTCAGTGCCTGTGATTTCAGAGCCAGATTACACATAGCAGCAAAAAAAGGTAAATCAATATCTTCTAAGTATCACCTTATTATTATTATTTTTTATCCCGAAGTGTTATTACCCTGCATGACTAACCCTTTTTATTTAGCAGGCTTAGCTTCAAATATCTTTTGGCAATTTCCAAAAATTAAATCTACCTCAAAAAGAACCGCGCACGTTAAGTCTGGCAATGAGAGCAAGAATATGCTCGGCTCATAGATGAACCCAAAGGGAAAGTTCACAAACTGTTTTGAATTTGTGCACAGCCTCCCAGGCATCTGACTCTTTTGAAGAAAATAAGACTCATTTTGATGTATAAATTTTGGCTGTTTATCAAACAAAACAAAACAAAACAAAAACAACAAACCCGGTCCTGGTGTTTCACGGTCTCCCTGTATCCGTAATGAACTCTATCTAACGACGCCGCGAGGGGTAATGGAAATGGTGTCCCACACCAGCCAGCACGGCCACAGGCAGATGGTGACAAATTGGATCTGGATGAGTTTGAGGGAGAAACCTCAGAGAACATGGATCTGATATCCCTTCAGACCCTCTCTGTTGGTTAGTTAAGAAAAGTCCTTAGATCCCCAAACTCTAGACTGTGACCCCATTCCTGAGACGGTCCCTCAGTGGCCTCTTCCATGGTGGCTGCATGGAGCCAGAAGTTTCTTTCCAGGGCCCTAGCGGCTAAGACTTGGGGACAGTGCTAAGACTCAGAACCGAGCAGGTATCAATTCCAGCCAGATGTCTAACCTCAGCTGGCCACCAAGCCAAGAGCAACAACACTTAGCATAATCATGCCCATTACCTTTGATGGAAACTGACCCTGTGCTGAGTGTTTTCCACAGTATTTTTGTTTTCATTTATTCCTTACAATAGAGTTGTGACCCAAGGAGCACTGTCTTCAATTTATAGGCAAAGAACACAAAGCACAAAAGGTGAAACTATGAACTCAAGGTCATCTTGGAGAGCTAGCCCTGGGAGTCAGGTTGGTTTGAGTCCAAAAAGGGGTCTCTGACCAGCTCTCCCATGATGCTCTCTAGAGAGAAGGTTCTGGAATGCTGTCTGGACACAAGCCACTCTATCTTGTTAACTCTTTGCCAAGTGTATGGCCAATGAGTGGGCACTTCAGCTCAAACTCCAGACGACACAATCGTCTATGATGAGCCTGGCAACGAGCTGAAGTTCAAGCTGCTCAAGTAATGGAATGCTCAGCTAGAAGTGTTTTGATTTGATTTGTGGTGGTTTTGCTTCTTTTCCTCCCTAACTTTGTCATGGGTCTTGAAAGACCAGGCACTGTTCTAACTGATTGGCCCAGAATGACTCACTGAATCCTTGAAACCTTATCAGACAGTCACTGCCAATATCCCTATTTCACTGAGGTGAAAACTGAGGCCCAGTGAGGTTAAGTAACTTACTCAAGGTCATATATTTAGTTCTTCAAACTTAGGAATCACCTCAGCCTCTCTGGCTGTGGGGCTCACAGTCCCCATGCGGCCTCACCATCCTGAAAAGGACTCATGTCTCTGGGAGGAAGCAAATGATGGATTGTTTCCTTGTCTCCCTCTATACATAACGAACATAAAGAACTCTATCCAACAATGTCATGAAAGGGGTCTTGGCAAAGGCCATGTTTTCTGGGGGGCCTGGCAACCAGGCATAACTATGAAAAAGAAACATTTTTGTCTTTTTTATCACTATCGCCAACCAAGCCACCCTGAGCCAGTAAGACCACAACATTTCATATCAGGTCAAGGGGAACTTTTTTCTTTTTTAAGATTTTTTTGTTTTTGATAGAGAGAGACAGAGACAGAGAGAGAGACAGAGAGAAGTGATGAGGGGTGGGGGGGGGGGCAGAGCAGTCTCCATAGTTGTACTTCATCAATTTTTGACATGGTTTCATTCCACACAGGTGGGCAGGGGGCCGCGTAGGGTGTGAACTGGACCAGGGGCCTCCTGAATAGGAGGCATGCCCCAACAAGCTGGGGGCCAAACCAGGGGCCTCCCACATGTAAAGCTCATCCAAGCAAGAACCAAACTGTGGCCACACCCCAGTTCAGCATATGGGTCTGCATGGGCTGGGACCAGGAGTCGATCCTTGGACCCCAGGGCTACAAAGCAGGCGCTTAGAGGGGAATTCTAACTCACACCTCACTCACTACCTGTGGGCCCTGGGCCACTAACTTTATCTGAGACTATGTTTCTACATCTATAAATGAGGCTTAGCATGGTACTTGCTGTATGTAAAGCACTCGACCTATTAGCCATTATTTTTTATAGTGGGAAGCATTTGAAAGAACTAGGTTCAAATCCAGGCTCCATTATTCATTAGCTGTGTGACTTTGGGCAAGTTCTTGAGCTCCTCTGAGTCTTCATTGCCTCATCTGTAAAATGAGAATATAGTAGAGTCTTCACTAACCAGAACTCAAGCAACTGGAACTCTCAAGCAACCGGCAAAAACTTCAGTGTCGGTTGCTTGAGTTCTGGTTAACAGAGAGTGTACTTACATTTATCTGGCATCTATGAATCCCCACGAGTGCCGATTAACTGTGAGTCTACTGTAACACTTAGACTGGCCTCATAGGGTTGTGTAAGGATTAAATGAGGTTGTTTATGAAAGATCTTAGCATAGTATCTGGTACATGGTAAGCTCTCAGTAATGGCAACTCATCCATCTTTTTAGGTCCATAGTTAATTCTAACATGTGAAAGGCTGAAAGCAGTTTAGAACATTAGTCCTGCTATTGGTATTCACAGTTTTATACAGCTCGAAGCCTTACCTCCTGGAAATGAAGATCTATCTAAAAGAATTGTGTGTTTTAGAAAGTGCAAGGCATAGAATTTGAGGAGGAAGTGTGCTGGGGTCAGAAATATTTCAGTGTGCTCCTGCTGTGGCCTGGGCTCTACTCGGCACACCTCATGTGGATGAACTTAGTCACGCTGGGACAGCCATGTGAGGTGCCGACTGCCCTGGACCCATTTCACAGGTGAGAAACTGTACAGAGACAGGGAGGTGAGTAGAATTATCCCAGGTTGCCCACTCAGTGAACAGCAGGTCTGGGACCTGAGTCTGGCATATCTATCCCAGGAGCTACACCCAGGCAGGCGGTGGCTTCTCCATAGTTCTGGGGTCACCTCAGCAGCAAGAAGCACCCCGTCAGTGCCACATGCCCAAGGCCTTCCATAAAAGCCAACTGCCTACAAAGACATCTGAGGTAGGAACAACCCTCACAGGTGTTTGCGGGGAATGGAGGGGAGGAGACGGTGGGTTTCCTTTGCAGTCTGTTATAATTGCAGCGATAGCTATAAGCAATATGTCAGCTGGAGAGGAAGGCTTGAGTATCATCAGTATGTGGAGGACAGTTGAAGCCAAGGGTGTGGATGAGACGAGACCCCTGCACCTCTAGCAGGTATAGAGGAAGGAGGCTGGGGACCAAACCTTCTGGAAAAGCAACTTGTAAAAAGTGGAGAGAATGAAAGACACTCATTTGTGATGAAGCCACAAAACAAAACCCAACCATCTTCTTTCTCTTTAACCTCAAGCAGCATCCCACTAAATCATAAAGAAATGACATGAAGGAAGGTTACCAATGAAGAAGATAAAATGATGTGAACCGCAAGTTACATAAAAGAGAAAATGAAACACGGATCAAGAAAAGAACTTCTGACGGATCCTTGGTTTGTTAATTAGAGGTCTGGCTTTCCATATCTCCTCATCTGCTATGTGCTGCTGGTGAATTAATAGGGTTCTCAACAAAAGGACATTTGAGTCAACGTATGACACCTGCTTAAATTCTCAAGAAGCCATTAATTACACATTCTTAAGAAAATGAGCTATGATACAACTCTTCTAACTGTGTAATTCAGATCTGGGATTCTTAATCATACAACTTTTCAGCTGCAAGATGGATCTTTCCTATTCATCTTCTCTAGTTCGGACCAATTAAACACTTTCTTTCATAATCATAACGTTTCATGTGTTAAGTCTTCAAAAGAAAAGGAACTTGTTAGCAACATACCATTCCCCATTGCTAATTTATGCTGAATTAAATTTCTTAAAAGTATGACATATACATATAAGACAGCATTAACACATCCAGGCTTAGCAGAGAGATGGCAATATTATTTCATGGCTTTGATTTTGTATGAGTATTCTCCAGAATCATTCTTTTACAAAATCTCAATCAATTAATAAATTATTTTCTGTCAAAAGGAGGTCAAATTTTGCACATAACTTATATATGCTGAGAGAATACATATGATGATGATAAGAATGTAGAACTTTATTTTTAAAAAAAACCATTATTTTCTAAAGGAAATAGAATGTCTATAAGGCAGCCTTTGGGCATTTTATAGCTTGAGTCGTGTTTAATGTTCACTGACAGCACATATCTTTGAGTCATTTATTTCATAACCGTACAACGGTCACTGTAGATTTCTTTTCCAGGAACTATCCGTGCCTAGTCATCAAAGCACATGGTTTCTGCACTGTGGGTTTCTGAGTGTAAATCAGGAGCAGGACTGGGGAACGGTAAGTGGTCCGTCCGGCTCCCAGTCAGCCGCTCAGCCTAAGATTCCATAGTCCCAACCCAGCCAGGCCTGTGTCGTAGGCTCACCAAGCATCAGCAAGGAAAATCAAGAGTTTATGGCCTAGATCAAGACCAAATCTAGCAAAGCACTGTGCGTACTGTCTAAGGCTACACAAATTCAGGCACCCCATTCACTTCTATATTGTTTCTGGCAGAGTGGAGAAGTTATAACAGAGATTGTACAGAAAAAGCCTAAAATATTTACTATCTGGAGCTTTATAGATAAAAATTGCCGACTCCTGGTATAGGTTATTTGCACTTCCTCTCAACTTGATCAAGTCAAGTGCTATGACCATCAAAACATGTTAAGTCCTTTCTGGAGAAAGAGAATATATAAAAATACATGGGAAAGCCGGGATGGCTCAGTGGGTTAGGTGCTCACTTTGCAGCGCCAGGGACTGAGGATCGAATCCTGGCCCTGGCCCGTGTGGACCCATGTGCTGAACTGGGGAGTTCCCCCAGTTCAGTTCTCTGTCTCTGTATCTCTCTCTCTCTCTCTCGCTCTCTCTCTCTCTGTCAAAAACACTAGTAATAATAAAAATAAAAGAATACACCCAAGAAGCTAATCACATTCATGGTCTACTCCCACTGGATATAGATGTCCACCATCTAGAGAAGCTTTCTAAAATTCTTACACTATCTATCACCTTTACTTGTACCGTTTGTTTTTTTTTGTTTTTTGTTTTTTTTAAGATTTATTTTTATTGTTTTTGACAGAGAGAGAGAGAGACAGAGAGAAGGGGGAGGGCCCAGAGCAATCTCCATAGTTGCATATCATTAGTTTTTCCACATAGTTTTATTCCACAGGTGGGTGGGCTGCACAGGGCAGGAACTGGGTCGGGGTCTCATCCCAGTGAGAACCAAACTGGGGGCACTCCCCAGTTCAGCATATGGGTCCACACGGGCTGGGGACCGGGATTCGATCCTCGGTCCCCGGGGCTGCAAAGTGAGCACCTAACCCACTGAGCCATCCCAGCTTCCCCAGTTTTTGTTTTCTTTTATTATCCAAAGAAACATCTGGAAACAAACCATCAGTTGGTTTCACGTCATACATGATGTTTTTTGGGTAGATGTGAGCCACGAATCTCTTACACCAATGAACCAAAAAGATTTAGGAGATGGCAAAATTAGGGTCTAGAGTCAAGCCATTAGACTGGGATAGGATAGGGTATTCAAACATCACATTCTATTGGTCCCCTGGAAACGTTGGTTTAGGAAGGCTCACGTAATGAGGACAGATAATTCTCAAAGGGCCCAGCAACAGAATCATAGATAGGACAGAGCTTGCTTCCTCATTTGATAGACCCTGCTTGCTCATTATGTATTGAAAGAAGCCCTTGATTTACTCCCTCTATTCAATTTATCTCAATCCCCCTAACATCTGCAGACCCTACCACTTTACACGATCATGGAACAAAGACAAGAAGACTATGTTTCTGGCACTTTTTTCTCTCTTTCTTTGCAAAATCAAAATCTGTCCAGGGCCAGATTTACAAACCAGTCGCCTCCCACTTATGAAAAACTTTTCATGTGTAGATGAAGGATTGTTCCTCCATTCAGCCCGAGCACATAGTCCAGAAATACGAATTGGACAGAAGTAAGAAAGCTTCTCTTTTTGTCTGATTATGTTCATCCTCTGGAGGCCAGCGAACAAACCAGCCACAGATACAGACACTTTGTGAAAATTCAGGAAGTCCTGGTAAATAGAGCCATCACCCCTTCCACCAGTTTCTCTTTTGTACCTGATCTCCTTGTAGCGTGTGCTGATCAAGGGGTGTCTTCGTGGCGATGTTGCTGTAGTAGGCATAGGACAGCTCCCAATCGAGGGGGTAGTTATCGATTCCCTGGTAGTGCTTGTACCCAAGATTCATTGCAGACAGCCTCTCGCTGCCCTGGCCTCCAACCAAACTATACAACATGCCCTGTTAGGAAGAAATTGACAGTGTTCACAGGATTATAGCTTAGGGTTATAAAACCCAATCATTGAAAGGTCGTCTGGCCCCAGCCCTATATATAAGCCTTGTCATTCCAGAATCATGCTAACATGCTTAAAAAAAAATGTTTAGAAAAGAAAGCACAATAGCTTTCTAATGGATGACAGATCCCCAGCTATCTGTTCTTCTAAATGTCTCACCGCTTAAATGTCCTTGTCTTTTGCCCTTTTCTCACTGAAAAGAGGGGGCTTCCCTCGACCTCTTTTATAGCACCTCCTTGCATATCTGACTGTCCTAAGGATTCCTGGTCTGCTTCACCTATGTCACCAATGGGCAGATTGAGCCATGTCCCAACCTCATACTCTCACAATGTTAGTGTTGAGAAGAGTCTTTTGAGATTAACTGGTCTAACCCCCTCATTTCATACTTGAGAAAACAGAGGCCCAGAGAGGTGAACTCATTTGCCTATGGTGAACCAGCCACTTTGTGGCAGAGTCAGGGCTAGAATCTTCTACACTATTTATGCCACCTTTGTGGAGATTGCCTCAAGGAGTCAGGAAATCACATCATCTACCATAGGCTCCCATAAACCAGAAACACGCATGAAGAAGTCACTTAAAAGAAACATGGAGTCGCTTGGGCACATCTACACAGCATGAATCTCTAAACCCAGTGTGCGAATTTGAAAACTAAAAGCAGTCAGGAGCAAATGTCATTCCAAATGTTAGATAAGTTGCATATAAAATCTGGATCCAAAACCAAAAATGAAACTACTTGGTATGGCTTCTATTTTGATGGTAGAAGGCTGGATATGACAATATCTGGCTTAGAGGTCCAAATGACTCCACTTAGCTAAAAAGTCATAGGGTAATGGTCCCACAGCCAGAGTAGTACACGAAATGAGTACAAGGCATCTGTTTTTGAAGAGCTGGGATTCTGGTAAACCCTGCCCAAACTGTCCCTAAACATATACCAATCAAGTTCCCAAGCCTAGGAGGGGAAAATGGAAGCAGGAGATCCTATATATGACACAGCCCCAGGATGTTTGTTTTTAAGATTTATTTTATTATTTGAGAGAAGGGGAGAGAGAGGGGGGGAGAGAGGGAGGGAGAGAGAGAGAGAGAGAAAGAGAGAGAGAGAGAGAGAGAAAGAGAGAGAGAGAGAGAGAGAGAGAGAGAAAGGAGGAGGGCCCAGAGCAGAGCAGCCTCCATAGTTGTACATCATTAGTTGTGACATGGTTTCATTCTACACAGGTGGATGTGGGGCTGTGTGGGGTGAAAACTGAACCGGGGGCCTCCCACATGGGAGGTGAGAACCTTCACCACTGAGCCATCCCGGAGGTTACCAGTTGTGCCGCAGTTCAGCATATGGGTTTGTACGGGCCAGGGCCAGGAATCGAACCCCAGACCTTGCGAATGGGAGGCAAGCATTCAACTTTTGAGCTACCCCAACATCCTCCCAGGATGTTTTTGAGTAAAAAGATTTTAAAGGATTCTAGGGAGTGTGGATCTGTCCAGTTCCACCTGGGGCATGAGAGTAATACTCTGCCAATATTATGAGGGTGACTGGCACTCCTGAAGCCCATGAAATTACTCTACCTGCAGCGCATTCTGAGGAACACTTAATCCGGTTTCATAAAAGACTGCAAGGTAGTAGGATGCTTTATGATATCCGCAGCAGCTGGAATCCATCAGGAGGGGGACGACAGAGCTGATATGGTGAAGACCATCAACACTGGAGAGTCTCTCCACAGCCTTCTCAAATATCCTCCCGCCGATTCCTAACACAGATCCATTTTGGCTCCTTGGCACTGAAAGAACACAATTCACAGCCCACTCAATTAATTACCATGGGATCGACATAGCTTTAAAAAGAAGGAAAAGCCAATTAAACCACCTGAGTTATTAATATGGTTGGTTCTGCAGTGCCTTGAAATATACTGCCTGCCAGGGAGGTAAATCAAACCCTTTGGGGATGCCATGGTGTCACTCTGTAAATAGCTTTTTCTTTGGCACCAAATGACAACCTAGTATCCTGTGGAAAAAGGATGTTCCTTATACAGCTGACACAGCACCTCGAGAGAGTAATGCACTCAGTGTAACCCAGCACCGAATCAGGACCACCGACACTTCCAGACAGGCTTTTTTCCTCAGAAATGGTTCCTAGGTGCTGCTCTAAGAAGTTGAGCAAAAGAACCTTAGTTCGAGATGCATTCTTATCTTTTTTTGCCTCCAGTTTTTCTCATGGATGTCTAAATACAAAAGCAAGGATGAGTCAACTTTTATTGAGGGCTTACAAAATGTCAAATACTGGGTTATGCAAATTATGTCATGTACCCTGGACAATTTCATGAGGTAGGCACTATTATTAGTGTCCTTATTTCCCCCCCACCCCCCAAAAGAGGCTGAAGTCTGGAGAGGTCAGCTAACCTGTCTAAAGTTCCAGAAGCTGTCAATTGGCTGAGCTAAGCTCTGAATCCAGCTTTATTGGTCACAAAAGCCAGAGTTCCTACTCATACCCACTTCCTGATTAACAGGCAACCAGTTGTCTTAATAAGCACCTTACCACCAAGGTAGAGACCTCTTTATGCAACTGCTTTAAGCTACACGGTAACTTCCTTCTACCTAATCCTTTCTTAAATCTGATAAACATTTTAAGCCCAAACTAGCAAGTTACATGGTCATGTCATGTAAGTGTTATAGTCTGTCTACATTATTCATCTCTCTCGTTTATTAATTCAGACAATTAATGTTTATTTTCTAGTCTGTGCTAACAAAAGACCATATATGGTTGCAGACACTATTTAAAGAGACAGGATCAGTTTATTTCAGACTAAAATCTCAGTGGCCTAAAAATTATGTCCAACCTTTTTCTTTGAAATTCTTTATTCTACCTAAAATTAAAATGTTACTAATAACTTTCAGGAGGCAACAAGAGATTCACTTCACCAGCACCCTACAAGGAAATGAGGAGAAGTGAATTTCCAAGCGGGAGAACTTGGATGGTAAGATCTGAGATGAGATTTCTTTAAGGGCAATTCCTGAAAGAAGGTCTCAGTTAAAGATGAAGACCAGTGGGGTGTACGGATAAAATTGTGAAGCCCGATCTGTTGCTTATGAGCTAGTGCCATCTCCTCCGGGCACACAGGTGGGTGGTCTGGCCCTGAGAAGGAGACATGTGTCTTTGTCTGCCAAGCTGTAGAGAAGGAACCTACCACCTCCACCCAGTGCTAAGAAGTGTCATCTCTTGGCTCCTAGAATTCCTCATCCCAGCCCTGTCAGGGTTCCTGAGACTCAGCAGCTGAGTTTACTTTTACTGCCTCTATCCCAAGTGGCAGTAGGTACTGAAAAAGAAATCAGCTCACTGAACAAATGTAATTTGTTTCTTTTTCTATATATTTTGAACCCTAAAGAAATAGCTGCTTTTTGTTTTGTTTTTTTTTTTATAATTTTAAAGTTTCTATAATATATATATATATATTTATATATTTTTTATTTTTGACAGCGAGAGAGAGAGATACAGAGACAGAGACAGAGAGAGAACTGAACTGGGGGCACTCCCCAGTTCAGCACATGGTTCCGCACGGGCCGGGGCCGGGATTCGATCCCCGGTCCCTGGCGCCGCAAAGTGAGTGCCCAACCCACTGAGCCATCCAGGCTTCCCCTGCTTTTTGTTAAAAAAAAAAAAAAAAAAAAAATCAAACAATTCAAAATTTTATAAAATAAAAACAGAAGTTCCCTCCCTCCCAAGCCTTCTTTAATAGTGAAGATAGACACTGAAAAGCTTTGTGTGTTTGCTTCCCGGCTTTGCCTCTGCACACACAATAACTTATATCCACAACTCTCTGCATAGGGACACACACATTTTCTTCCCCAAAAGCTCCTATAGATTCTGACCGTCAGCTTTTAAAAATTAACCGCATGTCGTCATGAGTGGCTGCCCATGGCTGTCAGAAGCTCATTCTTTCTAAAGTTTCAATAGTATTCCGTTGTATAGCCCTGCTCTTTTTCTAGCCAGTTCTCTATTTTAGACCGCTCGGTTGCTTCCAGGGGTTTTGCTAGAACCAACAGCATGGCAGGGAATATCCTTGAACATGTCCCTCTGCTCCTCTGCTGAGATACATCAGAATAAAAACACCCTTTTCCACCACGAGTCTGGTTATGTCATTTTGCTTTATTTATTTATTTATTTATTTATTTATTTTTTACAGAGAGGGAGAGAGAGAGAGAGATACAGAGATTGAAAGAGAACTGAACTAGGGGAGCTCCCAGTTCAGCACATGGTTCCGCACGGGCCAGGGCTGGGATTCGATCCTCGGTCCCCGGCGCTGCAAAGTGAGCACCCAACCCACCGAGCCATCCCGGCTTCCCCGGTTATGTCATTTTGGATTTTCCATTTGCGTTGCTGAGAGAGGAATTCCATCCTGCTCACGCGCATTTGACAGGATACAAACCTTCAACGGATGCAGTGCACACTGCCGCAGGCAAATGGAGTCACAAAGCAAATCCCACTCCTATTCATGATACGCTCACTTTTAAATATGTCCTCGTCTCAGATGCCCCTCTGTGCACGTTCTGAGCAAAGCAACATTATCAGCACGTTGTTAATCCCCGCCCTGCCGCTCTGCCAGACGTCTCACTAAGACCATGAGTTCTGCCTGAGTATCCACGGACATAGGCTTTGTGGGCTCAGAGGGGAGGAGAGGCTCTAAATGCAATGAAGCTCCAAGTGCAACCCTTGCCTTACTGACCCCCAGCACAGAATCCCAGAAAGCATTAGCAGGAGTGTCCAGGTCGCTGGGGAGGAGAAGGGAGTTCCTTCCCAAAGCTCTCTCATCCTCAGCACACACACATAAACTTTGCACAGCGAAATATCAGAAGGTTGAAAAGGCTTCATTAGTTTTTAAACATGAAAATGAACTCCCCTCAAATATTACCCATCACTATTTTCTATGCATAAGAATCTAAATGGTTTTCTGTGCTAGTGAATATAAAAAAAAAAAGCCTAAGTGAAACTGCTCATTTTACACATTCTTTAAAGTTTGAATTCTAACTGTAGCACAGTCAAAGCCATGGTGTCATTGGTGATATTGTAAAACAGGCAAATTTAAAATCAGTTTAATGAAACTGTTAATTTCCCCCATCTGGTTTAGCATATGTATTTTTTTTTTCTAGTCAATCTGTAACCTAAAAAAAAAAAAAAAAGGAAAAAAAGGATGCCTTGTTTATGGAGATTGATGGTATGAGGAAAAACAAAATAGAAAAAGGAGACATTTTCCCATCTCCTTCATGCCCTAGAGCTAAGCAAACAAAGGCCTCGCCACTATTAATTAACCCTTCCTGTTTTTCAAGTAGCACAGCACTGTTTATTTTCCTCTTTTTTCTTCTTTACAGCAGTACAGGAAGCTCACTACTTGTGGGCCCAACGTTAGAGGAAACGAGAGAGAGAGAGAGAGAGAGAGAGAGAGAGAGAGAGAGAGAGAGAGAGAGAGAGAGAGGTTTGCTGAAGGAACAGGTGTCCGCATCTGATTGAGAATTCAGAAGGAGAAAGGAGACGGACTCATTTCTCGTGAGAGGAATGGGGACATCAATAGCTAAGTCATTTTTCGTTTCAGGCTTCCAAAAGGTGTAATGCATCCAAAGTACAAGTTTGAAAGTGAAAAAAAAAAAAGTGACAGGAGAAAGTGTTATTTAACCAGGGAAAGAAGATCTTCTCTAAGTTTACCAGTTTAAAACAACACAGTGCGTTTTGTGTGCATTTTTGATCAGGTGAGAGACTCACTGGGTTTGAGACCTAAGCTGGTGGCTTATTTCTAGCTCAGAAGTAAACCAATTGTACTTTTCTGTATTGTGCATATTTGCTACTTGTACACATGTAACTTCTCCCCTTCCCTGCCTTCCCCTGAAGAGTATGGCCCTCTCTTTGTGCTCCTGTGTACTTATAAAAAAAAACACCAAAAAAAAATCTCTAATGTATGTTTTCTTAAAAAAATAAAGATGATGGTTCTGCAGTGAACAATAGTGAGAATCAGCTCTTACAGGACGCAGTATCCTGGTGTTCTTAAGTCATATCATTGTACTAATATTTCTACCACTTCCACGCTCTGCTCTGCACTTTAGTCTCCAAATAAGCACTGCAATTGCTGGCAAAAACAAGAAGGGTCAAAAACAAATGAGAGGGATGTTGGTGCAGCCGGCTACCTTCCAGCCTATTGTGTGGAGCCTTTTCCCCCAGCACTCAGCATCGCAAGGCCTGGGGCAGGAGTCGGCTGGGCCCTGAAGATACACAGACGGTGTCATTCCTGGAGGGGAGCCCAGCTCGCACCTGACCTCCTCCTGAGAACCGTTTGCTGGCAGACCTCAGATTTCCCCGTAGCCACCCGCTAACTCCCATGGGCTCAGAGGTGCCCAGCCCAGGACAAAACGTGGGGAGGGAGTGCGCAGCTCTGTCCTGGGAGCAGATGTCCCAAGGGGCGCGCTAGCCTGCTCACCTGTCTCACTCACCTGTCTCTCCCTTGCCCGTCCCAACTGCGCCTGAGTCTCTGTCTTTCCTCTCTCCTTTCATAACCAGCTCTTTGGCCTTGAGCTGTGCCTGCCATTGTCATTCCTGCAGCCTCTTACCAGCCCAGTCCCTACCACCTCCTCTCCCTGGAGGCCAGAGTCCCCTACAAAGGGCTGTTGTGTCCAAAGTGTTCTGTTCTGACAAAGAAAAGTGACAGGAGAGCAAAAGAAATAGCCAGCACACCTCTTTGACAGTGAAAAAGCGTGCATAGTAAATTATGACCGTCCCAGCCTTAGCAAAAACCCAAATGCTCATAGGACGATGTCTAGGCTCTGACAGGAGCCATTTTCCTGGAGAACTGGAGGTTCCAGGAAATGACACAGAGGCTGGCCAATCCGAATGGTCCTCCTGCGGACCCAAGCATGGGGTCTAGGGTTGGCTGCTCCCCCAGATCCTGGACAGCAGCGAAGTTCAGGACAGAGTAGCACAGGACAAATGCCGAGTCAAGCAAGGAAATCAGGACCCACTGCGGCAGCTCTGGAAAGCCCGGGCACGAAGGGCGTTCTGCCACATCTATATGCGCTGCAGAGAGCCGGGTGCCCCGAGGAGTGCTGCCATCTTTAATTCAAAGGCATGCCCACTGTGGGAGGTGAGGAACAAGTTCTGTGATACTGCAGAGAGGGAGCCACCAGAGGGGACAGCTGCATGTTACACCCGGTTAGGGCATCAGCTGTCAGCATTTAAGAAGCTTTTCTCCCTGGCACCCCGCAAGCACTTGGCAGAGATATGCGAGCGGGTTGGTCTAGGCCTTTCATTCCGGCCGCCCCAGGGCCCAGCACAGTGCTCGGAGGTACCCAACGCAGGGGTGTGTTGGGTTGGGTTTGTGGGTACCTAGGGGCTGTTTTAAATCTGTGCCCCTGTATATCTCAGCAACTCAGCTACAGAGAGATCAAAGCAAGAAGTCTGAGGGCCATGTTTTGAGAATTCGTTTGTAAAGGGGGTGCAGAGGTGAAGAGGATTCTGGTCTCCTGTTGACAGGGGGGAACTGGCGAACAGTGTCCTGACAGATCTGGGAAACAGAGCTATGTTTAAAGATTTCTGTTTATTGTTTTTTGACAGAGAGACAGACAGAGAGAGATAGAGAGAACGGGGAGGGCCCAGAGCAGTCTCCACAGTTGACAGCATTAGTTTTCCATATAGTGTCACTCCACAGGTGGGCACAGGGCTGTGCAGGGCAGGAACTGGGCCGGGAGCCTCCCGCATAGGCCCCAGCAAGAACTGAACTGGGACACACCCCAGATCAGCATATGGGTCCACCTGGGCCGGGGCCGGGATTCGATCCTCGGGCTCTGGGGCTGCAAAGCGAGCGCTTAACCCGCTGAGCCATCCCAGCTTCCCCTAGAGCTATGTTTATAGAGGTGTTTTCAGAGCCAGGAAGCAGCTCCTGGGAGGGAACAGGTGAGAGGAGTGTGCAAGGAATGAGAAAAATGTGGAGAGAAAGCAAATCAGCTCAGAACTCCATCGCTCTTGACTGGTGTCACAGCTTGGTTTGTGCAGACCTTGAACTTCTGTCTCCCAGAAGTCAAACTCCTTGTTCCTTCAGTGACTCACTGACCTATCACAAAGACATTTGTAGTACTTCCAATGAGTTCACTTATTCATTGAAGGTGCATCCAGCTACTCAACAAATACAGAGGGTCTTCAAAGAAAACCTACGGTACTTTCTGTTCCTGCCTTTGGAGATGTCTAGGCTCCACTGTGGAATCAGATAGTGAAATCAACTCCAATGTAGGAAGACAGGTACCGTGAAGGGGGAAGCTACAGAACGGCAAGGACAGCATGAGAAATGGAGCCACCTGCCTGGAGGGCACAGGAAAGGGGACGTGAGGAGGCAGTATTGGGGTTGAAACTTAAGGTTGTTTGGAGGGCAGGCAAGCTGAGAAGTGTGGGTAGGTGAAGCATGGTTTTTGAGGGGGAGTGGTAGAGAAATGTGCTGTGGAGGGTCATATAGAAGAAGTACGGTAACGAGTGCCCAGGTTGGAAGTGTCAGGGGGATATTGCTTGCACGACCCTCAACAAGCTTGCAACTGAGCATGTGATAGAGACACATATTGGAACACAGAGCTGTAACTCAAGCCAGAGCAAGGTGAGCTATATTTAAGCAACCCCATTCCTCATGTCTGTGTGGTACCTTTCTATCCATGAAGCTCTTTCAGAGACATCAGGTCACCTTAGGACAGCATTATTCTCAATTGTTATGAAACCAGACTCTGACCACTATATACACTATAAACATCAATTACACCTCACACCAATGAGGGTGGCTACTAGCAAAAAACCAAACAATGCAAGTGCTGGCCAAGATGTGGAGAGAATGGAACCCTTATGCACGGTTGGTGGGAATGTAAAATGGTGCAGCCACTATGAAAAATATGGTAGTTCCTCAAAAAAGTAAACAGAATTATCATGCAATCCAGCAATCCCACCTCTGAGTATATATCCAAAAGAACTGAAAGCCAAGTCTTGAAGAGATATTTGCACACCCGTGCTCATAGTAGTACTATTCACAATAGCCAAGAGGTAGTAGCACCCCAAGTATCCATGAACAGATGAACGGATAAACCAAAATGGGGTATACATCCAATGAAATATTATTAATCCTTAAAAAGGAAGGAGATTCTGACACATGCAACACAACATGGACAAACCCTGAGGACTATGGAAAAGACAAACTGTATGATTCCACTTAAATGAGGTATCTAGAATAGTCAAGTTCATAGAGACAGAAAGTGGAATAGCGGTTACCAGGGCCTGGAGGGAGAGGGACTGGGGAGTTGTTGTTTAAAGGGTACAGAGTTTCAGTTTTGTAAGACAAGAAAGTTCTAGATGTCTGTTGCACAACAATATGAATATCCGTAACACTACTGAGGAGTATACTTAAAAATTGCTACAATGGGGAATTTTATGTGGTATGCATTTTACTCCACAAATATATATATCCTTGAAGAGTGAGGGTGTAAATACTTGGTGATTCTCTTTTGCAGTAGGAAAAAGCAGCTCAATCTTTTGGAAACAACTAGAAGGTGGTGCCAGGTCTGGCTCACTTGGCAAGAATGCAGGGGGCACTTGGTTAC
Organism: Craseonycteris thonglongyai; assembly: GCA_004027555.1. Taxonomy (NCBI): domain Eukaryota; kingdom Metazoa; phylum Chordata; class Mammalia; order Chiroptera; family Craseonycteridae; genus Craseonycteris; species Craseonycteris thonglongyai. The sequence goes on along the minus strand of PVKE010001150.1, from coordinate 79,955 downwards.
ACTCTTCTCACTGGTGGTGGATGAAGTCCAAGCTTCCATCTCTCCGCCCCCTGAAATACTCTCACAGCTCCTCTGAAGTGTGTTGCTGGCTCCGAGTGGAAGCAGATGATGCGCCTAAAATCACACAACGTGGGGAGAACACTCTCAAGTCTGAAATGCGCATGTGTGGCAGCCTGGAAGAGGAGCTGCCGTGTCTCTGAGGAGATGCTGCCAGGAAAAAAGATAACCCCAACCCAGGCCATTGCCTCAACCTGTCTTATTTTTTCAAAAGGCCAAGGAAAAGAAAATGCCAGAAGTCAATCCCCTTTGTGGAAACTATGGGAGCTGACATTTTTCTTTATATTTACCTAAATAACTCGTGTTCAAAACACAGCCCCGATTTTCTTCTCTCCTGGCTCAGCAGGGGAACACTCCGTCAATACTTGTTTAGAGAATGAACGAAGGGAAGGTTGTGAGTTGAGTGACTTGAGGAGTTCCTCACACAGTTGACGTCCTTCTCTTGGTTACTGCACCTATCCAGTTCTCCCTGCGAGAATTCCAAGCACCAGACATCTGGTACTTGATGTGGCTTACTGAAGATATGAAAACCATAATATGAGGAGATGTTCTAACAAAGTCTATTAATCAACAGGATGAGACAGCGCAGGTGGCAACAGAAAACATAATGCAAACACAGTTCTCATTAACTAGACTTGGCCAAAGCCCTCCAAATCCAGGGCTCTGTGACCGCAGCAACTAGTGACCACAACAACCTGAATCTCATCCTGCCTGTACCCTCCACTTAAAAACCCTCAGCCTAGTTCCTACTAACCAGAGTTGTCCAAAGCCAGCTAGGCACTGAAAGCAAGAGGAGCTTGGAAGAAAAGGGCCTGTGAAGAGCCAGGAACGGTTACATCCTCACAACAATCTTACTACTATTCTTTTTATAGACAAGAGGAAAGATATGTTCAAAATGAACCCTTCTCTCTATATTTTTACCCTCAATTTAGGAAATCAAATATTCTGCCTTTCTCTCAGCCTTGTTGGAAAATGGGCACAAGGCATAATATAACACCAATCTCTCCAGGGTTAGCGGAGAAAGCTGTCCCGGCCACAAGCAAGGACAGGGTGCCAGCCGGAGATGAATTTTAACGAGGCCTCTACGCCCCACCTCTGCAGAAGCCTCCTGAGTCCCTTAGGATGGGACGGTAACCTAGAACAAAAGAGCTTAGAGGCAGGATGGGGGTGGAGGTCAGCTGTGCTTGGAGACGGCCACAGTGACAATTTCAGCCCAGGGAGTCTTAGGGCTTGGGAGCTCATGGTTTTGGTTTTTAATTAAATTCTACTTGCAGACTTCCATGGAGAAGAAATCATTCAAATTCTTATAAACAAAAGTTCTGAGCTGTAAAAATAACATAAAAACATTCCATTGAGAATATTTAGTAAAAAAAAAAACTCCCCAAAAACCAACAACAACAAAAAAGAATTGTGAAAATGATTCACTCTTGTTCTCAATCAGAAAAAAACAAACAAAAATAAAACTATATTTAAGTAGGATCCAAAAATCTCAGAAACCTAATCTCGATGGAGACATGGTCTCAGCTCATTTCACCATCATTGCCCAACATGGATATCCTATTCCCAAATGTCAGCAGTGCCAAGGTTGCAAAATACAGCTGATAAAGAGCATACTGTGCTGATACCGTTCTAAGTATTTTACGTCTATTAGTTCATTTACCCCAACACTAGGAGAGAGGCACTATTATCATCCCCGTTTTTCCGATGACAAAACCAAGGCTCAGAAAAACAAAGGGACTTGTGCCAGCTCACACAGCTAGTGCTAAAGTATTAAAATTGGAACCAGGCCCCTGGTCCAAAGGCTTTGCTGTTACACGATGCCACATGGCCTCCCTTGCCTGACTCGGAAGGAGTACTGCAGCACTAACGTGTGTACACGCCCTTTAGCTCCACGTCCACCTGTGTCCCCACCTCTGTGCCTTCTCCTGCTGAACCATGGCAATGAGCGTCCTGCTTTCAGCTCCCACCCCTCTAGTTCACCTCCCGAAACCTCCCACGGCTGCCCCAGGGACCGTAAAAACCCCAATCTGATCACACCTCTACCCCACTGCTTGAAACACTTCAACAGATCCTAGTCGCCTACGAGGTGAAGCCCAGACCCTTGCGGGTGGTGTCTGAGCGCTCATGCATTGTTGCTCTGCAGGCCTCCTGCCACCCCACCCCCTTGCTCATCATTAGTAACAAACGCTGTGCAGTCCCCACCTGTCTGCGAGATTCTGCCCGCAATTCCCACCCCCACCTTGCTTCTCTGGCAAACATCTACTGACCCTTCAAGAATCTGTCCCAGCATCACCTCCTCCAGGAAGCCTTCTCTGAACACTCCAGGCCTTCAGGTAGAACTGACCACTCTCTTCTTTTCCCATTTACTTCCATAGCCTTTATTCAAATTCATTACCATTTTTCTTTGCTTTCAAGTCTGTCACTCAAGGGCAGGAACCTTTTGTTATTTTACTGACTTCTGAACTCTAGCCAAGAAAAACTGAGCAGTCACTCAGCAAGTATCAAATGAAACAAAAAGTGAAATATCCCCTGTGGCTTGAATTCTTTCCGAACAGGGGAGTCACTATCGGCAAAGAAAACCGATTCCAGGGAACATCGTGACTCAAGGGTCTAGCTGTGTGCTCAGGAATCCCTCTTCGTACCTCCTTCCCCAGGCTGAACATCTCCTGCTTCCCGCTTCTTCCTAACGGACATGGTTTCAAGAGCCCTGCGGCCCTACAGGGTGCAGTTAATTACTAAACAAACCCAAATCACAACGGCCTACGGAGAAACTGGCCACAGTCAAGAAGTGCACACAGATTCCTGATATACTGACTGCTTACAGAGTGCTTTAGATCAGGGCTCTCAAGTTCAAGTGCCTATGAGCCCAAGCAGGTAAGACCCCTGAAGGAGGTGGGCAGGCGGTGCTGAAGTATGGAGAGAAGAGGCTGTGGCCAGAGCACGCCGGTGCCAATCCCTTACCACCGGGATTGCTGCCATGATGAAATGGAGGCCTCGTGTTGCCAGGCCTTTGCATTTTTTAAGAAAAGCTGTAACTTTGCATTTTTGCACAAGTTTTGTGAAACTGGTAACTTTTTTTTTTTTTTAGCTGACAACCATGAGTGTGCCGAGCCAACCACATCTGGGGACCCGCTCTGGCTGCAAACTGTCCACTTGTGGCTTTGGCTTTAAATAGAGAATTGCTCGAGTGATTCCTAAATGTAAGTTTTTGTATTTAGTGTTGGAAATGTGTACAGATATACTGAGAGTTGGGGACAGGGCAGAATTTAAATTTGAAGTAAAACACTAAGGTTGAAAATAACTTGGAAGCATACATCACCAAAAAGAGAGCGCGAGACAGTGGGAAAAGAGGGGGCCTTCGGAACCCCCGTCCACAGGCAAAGCAAACCTACAATTACCCGTCAACATACCCATCTCCTGCAAGGCCTGGAACAAGGTGGGGTGCCGGGCTCTCAGCTCCTTCTCCCAGGGAAAGGCTTTGCACGTTGAGGGTCTCCCGTATCTGCGCTGCAGGTCCAGGTAGGAGTTCCAAAGGTCGCCTGCAGGAAAGGGAAGAACAAGACACCACCCTCCTTAGGAGAGGGTAAGTTTTGCCTCTCTAACTCCCCTTTCCCTAAGCAGAACTAGAAATAGGGGGTCAGGCATAACGTTACTGGATATGGGTTAGGTGCATCAGGGATTTGAAATTGGTACGATGCCTTTGGTGGAGGTTGCAAATTCAAAGCCAAGTCCAAGGGAAATGTGCCAAAGTTGCTGATGGCTGTTGAATAATTCTACAGAATGAGCAGCTGGCCTCGGACTGGTCCCTAGGAGGCCAATATCTAGGCCATTTTGTTGGCAGTGCGAGCTGAGAAGCAAAGACCAAGGACCCTCAGGGAGGTCAGGAGGTAGAAGTTAGGAAAATCTTCCCAATGTCACCAAACAGATCAGCATGCAAGGCTGGCCTTCCAACTCAGACTGGTTCTTCTAAAATTTCATCAGTTATCAAAATCAGTTTCTTTCCTGTTTGGGATATTACTATTCCTATACATGTTCCTCCTCTTTTGACAGCTTCGTATTTTCTGGATGATTCAGAGGTGAGAGCAGCAGCTGGGGACCAGTACTGCCTGTTCAATTGAATTGCACACGATGCCGTTTCACATTTACCTGTCACCAGCTCTAATCACTCCTGGGACTGTTTTATACAAACCCCAATCGGACTGGGGTATGTTCAAGACGTATCCATTGTTCCAAGGCCTAGCATGGAAAGTTCAGCCCTGGAGATGGCGAGATACATGGGCAGCACTGAAATACTCATTTTGCTTTTGCTAATGGCCAAGGTCCCACAGGAACTTCTCCTCCAAAAGGAACAGATGTGACTCAGTCTATTGTCGCCATAGTTAGCAAGGAGATCCATAGCACAGAGAAACTGAGAAGTCCCAGACCCAAGCTGGAACATTGGAAGACAGCACCACATTTATAACTGATAAACATCCCGTATGAATGAGAGGATGTCTGTGCAAATATGAGCAGGCATGAAAACGGTCTATTAGAAGTTCATTCCTCCTCTTGCAAATTACCAATATCTTCCAGAAGGAGTCAATTTCAAGTATTTAAAAAATAAAGCCGAGCCCCAAACAACAAAATCATTGTTCAACATTTTTGAAAGCTAATACTTGGAGATTAATGGTCCAAGACAAAAGTGCAGTGATGGGGAAATGTTTCTAATGATTCATTTATTTTTGAATTCATTTTTATTTTCTTAGACTGGCCCAGATCCTATTATGAATGGGAATAATAAAATGCAAGGCTCAAAGCACGCTCATTTGTGTTCTTAAACTAAATCTCGTATGGTTAAAGATAACGAGGCAGTTCGGGCTGCTGTCGGCTGTTGGTCTTGAACTCCAGGTGAAATGCGTAACTTGCATCCATCTGTGGAGGTCATCCTTGTCCCCGCTGGTCAAGGCATAGATGTTCTACTTAAACCCCGACAGAAAGAAGCCAAATGTGTTGACACAAATGCACAGGGCTAAAGATTGCTCTCCCTCAGCTCAATACTTACATGCTTCTTGGCTGCTGCCCCCTTGCTGTACTGTGGATGCGTACACAGACACGATTTCTTGAACCTCTGCACACCTTTCATAATATAACTTGATTTGTTCAGCAAGTTGCTTCTCAAGGAGGGGATTAAAAATCTACGAGAAGGCAAGAAAATCGAATGAACCACAATGGTCATCAAATACCCATCGATACCTATGAGCTTGTGTTCAGGCTGATTTCCTCTTTCCCATCCATACTACCAGCTGGCTTATTTGTTCACAGACCAGCCACCCTGGATTTGCAAAGGGAGGGTGTAATTCAAGGACACATGGCTCTGGCCATTTGCCTCTAGCTTCTTTGGGTAGCATCGGGTCCTCAGCAGGGCTTCGTAAATGTCAAGATTTCCCAGAGACCAGGCCTCCACCCTCTTCTTGACCCCCCACCCCACTGCGTGCTGTCCCTGTAATATCGTATTTATCTCCCCCACAACTCCCCATCCCAGTTCCCGAAGGACACCAAGTCTACCCAGGCTGTGGTAGGTGACTAGGAGGTTTCTCCCATTTGTTTCTGCTTGGCAGGCTCCTACTCAACCTTCAAAAGCCAGATTCAAGGTGATCACTTCAGGGCATCTTCCCTAACAGCCCCCTCCACGCCTGGGTGCTAACACTGACCTTCGTTCCCAGCTCAGTACTCCCCAACGCAGTGCTCACACCTGGATTAATGCACACACCCGGCTCTTTTATAGCTTTTCCATTTAAGACCCAGACAAGGAGCTCCTCAAGAATACGGGCCTTATCTCAACTCGGTGGTTTTCAAAATGCAGGCTGTGACCCATTCAGGGTCATGAAATTATTTCAGTGGGTTGTAACCAGCAGTGATTTTTTTTTTTTTTACTAAAATAGAACCCAAGATATCAAGAAGACATTGAACACAGCAAGGGTACGTATTCTTAGTAAAATCTGCTTTAGTTTTGTGTTACGTATATGTACGTATACACATGTATATGTATATATATATGGGCATACAAATGTACTGTTCATAATATTAAATAGATTTTTTTTATTGTGAACTACTTAAAAAAAAAACCAACAGGTTTGAAAGCTACCATCTTAATTGATTTTGGGTCGCCTAGCACAGACCTGGCACATATGAGGTGCTCAATAATTTTTGCTGCATAAATGAATAAATAAATTCCATTTTCCCCCCTCAATTCATACATGGCTCTCAATAGAAGTTCTAAAATGCAACCGTGGGCGGTGGGGATGCCCATTTTTCCTAACTGATTTTGCTTAGTGATTCCTGCTTTTCCCAGAACAAAGCCCGGGTCCCCGGAATGAAAGAACGCTCCTTGTTCAGGTTATTCAGGGATCTCCTTACCCAGGCAGAAAACACCAGCACTGTGAAGGTCCCCTTGGGGGAGGGGGGCAGGGGGTGGGGACCCTCCCGTGCCCACAGCAGCCGTGCTGGCCTGGGAAGCTTGGTAGTTCCACCTGTGGGTGGGTTGTGGATGTGAGAGCCATCCTACTGCAGACGCAGTTCTGAATACAAAACCCTCTGTACCAACCACCCGAGTGTGAGCTGAAGGCCCGTGTTTCTGAAGAAAGCAGTGAATGGAACCAAGATTTTCATTTGCTAGTGTCGCCTCTTCTGCTACTTTAAATAACGGCGCATAAAAGAAGCTTTACCAAATAACTAAGATTCTCTCCTTTCATTAGCGTAATCACTGGATGGGCAACAACCTGATAAAAATCCACTCTATAATTAAGCCACTAGTTATTAAAACAGAGGAAGTAAATGGTTTCCATTTTATGAGTACTAAATGAACCAAACGTTAACAGGAATCTATTATCGCCTACGCTGGGGGAAAAGACTCAATATTAATAATGTTTGATGACAGAGGCCATGAGAGATCCAGCTTGGATAAATCTTTGTTTTAGGCCCTTGAGCTATACACCCCTCACCCCTCACCCTGCAAATTTCCCCTAGATCCCCTGGGCTCACCTGTGCAGGGTGCAGAGCACGGAGGCGACAGTACATCAGGGGTCCAAAAAACCCTTCAATGCCAGCCACATACCTGCTCCCTCCAATAATGAAGTACCCGGCTGTGTCATTATAATGGAAATCTTCCCGGAAGCTACAGAAAAAACACCAAGGCTCCAAGTTTGAATCAGATTTTTAAAGAGGTTCTTTCATTGATCCTCACTGACTTACCACGCCCTTCACTCTGAATTCTAGCAGGTGAGACCATGGTAGGGTAAGGCGGACTTGAACTAGGGTCCCAACTCTGCTATTTACCAACTGTGTGACCTTGGACCAGTCCCCTAACCTCCTGGAGAATGTTTTCTCATTTGTAAATTAGTTCCTCAGTTACAAGATTATTAAAAGGATCAAATGAGGGGGAAGCTGGGATGGCTCAGTGGGTTAAGCACTCACTTGTAGCCCCGGAGCCTGAGGATTGAATCCCAGCCCTGTCTCAGGCAGACCCATATGCTGAGCTGGGCTGTGCCCCCAGTTGAGTTCTTGCCAGGGCCTATGCAGGAGGTTCCCGGCCCAGTTCCTGCCCTGTGCAGCCCCGTGCCCACCTGTGGAGTGAAACTATATGGAAAACTACCAGTAATGCTGTCAACTATGAATACTGCTCTGGGCCCTCCCCATTCTCTCTGTCTCTGTCAAAATAACAATAAAAATAAAAAATATTAAAAAAAGGATCAAATAAAATATAAAGACACAAAACATTGAGCTGAGTGCCCAGCTCACTGTAAAGACTCAAAAAGTTCTGGCTATTGAGATTTGTGAAAGGTTTGGAATCATTAAAATGACTTAGAATTGCTGATCATCATTAGAAATATTATGCTCTAAAAGAAAAAAGAACTTGTTGCATGTCTAGCAGGTAGCTATGGAAGAAAACTAACAACATATCCTAGTAGATAGGAACGAAGGTAAAGTCAGAGTTGGGAGGAAGAGGAGGCCACAACAAGATCAAAGGTCTTGGCTGAAGACAAGAGGTCAGTACAGGTGGTGACAAACTGTAAGTCTACTTTGTCCTGAAAAGCTTAAAAGGATCAGGAAGGAACATGGAAGGCGAACTGGACTGGCACAAATAAAATGCCCGAAGTTATTCCTTGCAGCATTGATTATATTCACCAAAGACAGGAAACCTCTGGGTGTCTAGGTGAAGACGGGCCTACGTTCACCCAGTGGCCCTGGACGTGAGCTATGTATGCTCCTCAACAGCTTAGAACAGAGACAAGGGACCCTGCGTACTGGCCTGGAGAGAGCTCCCAAATACAACATACATTGTTAAGTGGGAAAAAAATAATGTGCGGAACAAAGGGTATAGTTTTCATCTGAGAAAGAGAATAGATTTTTTTGGTATTTGCATAAAAACTCTGGCAGTATATACAAGAAACTCATACAAGTGTTTCCCTATGGTGTGTGTGTGTGGGAGTAGAGGAAGGCCTGGATGGGGGCAGGGCAAGAAGCAAGACATCTAACTATATACATTTTCATGTACTTGTGAATTTTTAAACCATGTGCATTTATTACCTACTTAACAAAGTAAAGCAAGAATGGGTGGGCCAGGTGCGATCAGAGCATATGTGAACAGCGAGGGGGGTCAAGAGCGGCATCAAGTTGAAGCCAGGCAAAAGGGAAAGAGCCAGGGAGCACAGAGGGCAGATGGGAGCGGAAGGAAAGAACACACAATGTCAGGCAGGCAGCCAGGAGCCCGGAGAGCCGTGAGAATGATGGGCCCAGGTGACACACAGAGGGACAGAGCAAGGCATCAGCGGTTGGATCAGAGAAGCCAGGCAAGCCGAGGTCATCCCAGGAGAGGGGATGGACTGACTGTAGCAGGAAACCTGCCCCTTAGCAGGTGCACCTGGCTGAGGAGGAAGACAAAAGAGTGAAGAAATGGGCACTTGAGGACAGCATCAGCTGACGGCAGCCAGAGTAAACAGAAATGAACTTTATACAAAAGCAACTCAAATGGAAGAAAAGGTGCCTTATCTCCCGATAGTTCTCTTTGCAGAATCTCGGGCTTGAAGGACCATGAGAAGACAGTGATCTCTCTTTTTTCTTCAGGTGGGAACACAAAGTTATTACCTCTGAGAGCTGTGAATTGATTCTGTTTTCCAAGATCTTAGAAAGACCTGAACCACCCCCCTGAGACAACACCTGGCCCTCGGTGGATATGAAGCAATGCTTGTATGGTAGCTCTCTTAATGGAACTCTGCATAACCGACCCATGAGCTCCCCTGACCGCCGATGCCTACAACACATTGGATGCTTGCTTACTGGGCTTTAGTGTTCTCATTTTACAAACAGAGATGATAGCAGTACTCACCCACAGGGTTGATGTGAGGATTAAATGAACTAATATGTGAGCAAAGCATTTAGAATAGTGCCTGCCACACAGAAGACACCATACTGTTAACTACGGTTATTACTGTTTACCTGATCCATTGTTAGACATTTGCTGCCTTCTCTTGAGTTACAAGCTTAGAAAGAGTAAGATGTGTTTGTTCCCAAACCTGTTAATGCCAATTGGATGGCCATTGTAATCATGCAATTTAATTAAATACTAACTTACCCAATAAAATATAGGTGGGGCAGAAAGTTATTCATTCTACAAAAATTTAGTTAAAGACTTTCAGTAGACTCAGTAAGAATGGCTACTAAAAAAGCTATTGTGGAATTAGGACAACTGTAAAAGGTTGGGAAAACAATTGAAGAAATCTAGATGGATTTTGGGCTCCGGTAGTTTCACAAGTGTCTTTGTTTTCTTTTCAGAAATAGAAACTGGATGCTATTTATGCAAGAAGATCACAGGGAGCCCAATCAGTAAACTCCTACTCAAAGGAAAGGCCCTATCTAGAAAGACTGGCAAGTGAATGTACATGTCTGTTGTTGCTTTTCATTAAAATAAAATGTTTAAGGTATCCTCTTTTATGGATCTTTGCTTTCACTGAAGTTTTCTACTAGCCAATAAATGACTTGAACCCTAAGGTACTGAATTATAGTTTTGTTTTGTTTTCTTAAAGATTTGTTTTTATTGTTTTTGATAGAGAGAGAGCAAGAGAGACAGCGAGAGAGAGTTACAGAGACAGAGAGAAGGGGGAGGGCCCAGAACAGTCTCCATAGTTGCACATCATTGGTTTTTCCACATAGTTTCATTCCATTGGTGAGCACGGGGCTGCACAGGGCAGGAACTGGGCTGGGGTCTCACCCTGGTGAGAACTGAACTGCGGGCACTCCCCAGTTCAGCATGTGGGTCCACACGGGCCGGGGCCGGGATTTGATCCTCGGTCCCGGGGGCTGCAAGGTGAGCACTTAACCCACTGAGCCATCCTGGCTTCCCTTGTTTTGTTTTTTTAATCATTATTGTAATACAACTAAATAGGGGATCTCTCTAGACTGGCCTCCACATTTTCTCCTCTAATTTCCAGTGACTGCACAAAGATTGCAAGAGACCCTTATACTGCGCACTGTTTGATGGCCATCAATTTTGATGACACAAAAGCTGAATTAGACTCTTCCAAAGCCCAAGTCGGTTCCTTACAAAAACCTCAGAGACACTGGCACACCATCTTCACTCTTATCCGGACATAGGAGAATGCCCTTGTTTATTACTCCAGAGCTCTGGCAGCCTATTGTTAAACAGGCTTTCCTTGGAATACCTATAAACATCTGAAATATTTAACTCATTGGCTTGACCCACTCTGAAAGTGGAATTCTAGCCAAAGGGACCCCTGTGAGCCTGATGTTAACTCTTTAGTTGTTCTACTGATAGGGGAGGTTCCAGGTGTACAGGAAGGGTTGCTGAGGTGGAGGTGAGAGCACACTGAGGTCTGGGCACTGCCAGACCTAATGATGTTAATCATTTAGATTGGGAAATAGCTCCAGCTGGAGGGGTCATTCATAGAGAAACTTAAAGACTCAAATTAGCTGCCCCTCCCACCCACTGGTGAAATTCTCACCTTCAATGTCACTTCCTCAGGACCTGCTCTAAATACTGACCCATGTGCCACCCTCCCAAGCCACCTTATTCCTTTTCTTGCTGGCATTCACCCCAATTTGTAATTTTAAATTTATTTATAAATTTATTTGTTTAAGATGTGTCTCCCCCACTAGATTTTTTTAGCTCCATGAAGGCAAGAACCATTTATTCCCACAGTCTAGCACTGAGTCTGGCATGTGATAGGTGTGTTGGAAGAGTGAGTATATACTGGATAGATGGATGGGTGGATGCAAGGATGAATGGATGGATGGATGGATGGATGGATGGATGATGGATGGATCGATGGGTTCAACACTATACAGGTCTGCAGTTGTTATTTGCCACCAAGTGTTACTGAGAGCCTTTCACTCGAGTGCAGCAGTGCACTTCTGAGCACTTAATTACTGATCTTCCTACATGAACTCTGTGGGAGAGCAACTATGATTATATTTGAATTACAGGAACAAACAAAAAGGAAGGTTAAGAGCCTTTCCTTGGAATACCTATAAACATCTGAAATATTTAACTCATTGGCTTGACCCACTCTGAAAGTGGAATTCTAGCCAAAGGGACCCCTGTGAGCCTGATGTTAACTCTTTAGTTGTTCTACTGATAGGAGAGGTTCCAGGTGTACAGGAAGCGTTGCTGAGGTGGAGGTGAGAGCACACTGAGGTCTGGGCACTGCCAGTATTACTAGGTAAGGAATCATTGCATTGCTTTAACTGAGATGTTAAATTAGTATTTCCCTGGAAATCAATCCTTATCTCTGGCATCTTACATAACTGTAGGATTTTGTCTTTTCTTATGATTTTCTTATTTTGTTCATTGTGGGTCTTTACACTAATTTTGACTTTAAAAATACTGTGCTCAATGTCATTAATCATGACTACTGTTAAAGGATGAATTATGTCTCCTGTCCGAATTCATATGGTAAAGTCTGAACCCTTAGTACCCTCAGAATGTGGCCTTATTTAGAAACAGGGTCATTAAAGATGTAGTTAGTTAAGATGAGACTATACTGGTAGAGGGAAGCCCTTAATCCAGTATGACTGGTGTTCTTATAAGAAGGGGAAATTTGGACAAAGACAGACACCCACACATGGAGAATGGCATGTGAAGACTGGAGTTATGCTGACACAAGCCAAGAACTATCAGAAGCAGGAGAGGCCTACAACCGACCCTTCCCTAGAACCTTCAGCGGGACTGTGGCCCTGCCAATACCTTGATCTCAGACCTCTAGCCTCTAGCACTAGGAGGCAATACATTTGTGTTGTTTAATCCACTCAGTTTGTGGTACTCTGTTCTAAAAGCCCTAGTAAATACAATTACTGAGGTTTTGTTGGTGGTGTTTTTTTGTTTGTTTGCTTATTTGGTTTTTGTTTGTTTGTTTGTTTATTTTGTTTTTGAACTGAACTGGAGGCCTCACCGCATTCGGGAAGCACACCCCAGTTCAGCATGTGGGTCCACATGGGTCAGGGCCGGGATTCGATCCTTGATCCCTGGGGCTTCAAAGCGAGCGCTTAACCCGCTGAGCCATCCCAGCTTTCCCAATAATAGGTTTTTAAGAAAACTTGGGTTGTATGGGGACTCTGAGTGAATGGAGCCTGTTTGGAAAGGCAGCTTTGTGCTTAGTGCAGTCCAAGCTTGTCCAAAGCGGACCACAGGCCACACATGTAAGGTGACCAGATTTTAACATTGGTAAAGCGGGACACCATTGACCAGGGAGGAGGGGGTTCTTGATTAAAAATTTGGTCTGTCTCCCGCCATTCCCTAGCTTGTCGTGCATTCTTTTTATAGAATATAGAAGTCACTAGTACTCTTTTTTATTTATTTATCTATTTATTTTATTTTATTTTATTTTTGACAGAGAGAGAGAGAGAGAGATACAGAGACAGAGACAGAGAGAGAACTGAACTGGGGGAGCTCCCCAGTTCAGCACATGGTTCTGCACGGGCCGGGGCCGGGATTCGATCCCCGGTCCCCGGTGCTGCAAAGTGAGCACCTAACCCACTGAGCCATCCCGGCTTCCCCATGTCCTGCATTCTTTCCAAAAATCGGGACGTTTTTAAAATGCTGCAGGACGCAGGACAAATTGTTAAAAATCAGGACTGTCCCGCCAAAAGCGGGACGTCTGGTCACCCTACTCACATGGCCCAGAATGGCTTTGAATGCGGCCCCACACAATTTATAAACTTTCTTAAAACACTAGGAGATTTTTTTTTTCTTTTTTTTTTTTAGCTCATCAACTATCATTAGGGTTAGTGTATTTTATGTGTGACCCAACACAACTCTTTTTCATGTAGCCCAGGGAAGCCAAAAGGTTGGACGCCCCTGGCCTCCTCAAATGACTGAAAGGATGAAGGAATGACACCCGTCCCCGAAACACACACACCCCGCCAAGGTGCTCAATAGTCCTGATGCATTTTTAAAACTTATACATACAAAACCGGTAATGTTTGTTTCTGTTCTTTAGATTTATTCTTATATATGTATTTGATTACATATAGAAAAAATATATCGATAGATAATCAATCTATATCCTGAGTTCCTAAAGAAGGTTGCCCCATGGTACTACTAAGGTAAAACACACTATTACACAGAGACAGAGAAGCAAATTTAAAAAGTTATGATATACAAGGCAAGGAACCCAATTCTCAGTTTCTGTAACTTATAGAGAACAATTCTATAAAGATGAAAAGTTACACCAATATCAACAGCTGCGTACATTTCAAATATAGATTATAAACATAAATTGAAGACAGTCTGCTTTTATGTTTTATACTAGGCCAAAGTAACCAACCATTCTCAATAAGCAACATTAATACTTTGATTTAATTTTCAGAATTCTTCATAGAAGATAATTTTCCAAGAAAATGAAATATATGAAGTGCCACAAAAAGAAGAATTTACAATGGGATCTAGAGAGAGAAATCATTTTTGTTTGTTTGTTTGTTTATTTTTTGCTTAGACAAAAATGGTTGTGGGGGAAACAGGGAGAGTTTGTGGACAGTAAAAAGAAAAAAAAAAAAAGTACAAAGAGTAACCACAGGGCAGACTAGCTCATGGAAATAACTAGGTGTGGGAATAACATTAAGGTTGAGGACTAGGCTAGGGCATGAAGAGTTCTTAACCCTCATCCAGCAAAGTATCTGAATCAAAAGAAAGATTGAACTTACCTAATGGTCTGATTATGGTAGCTTTTCAAATCCTGTCCGATGCTGGTGGTTACTACTATCTATGGTAGGAGAGAGACACAAGTTATGCCTTTATGTCTCACATTACAAATACAGACCCTGGGTATAAATTACTCATAAAATGTGCTACATAGTCTTTTGCCTGCTCAGTTTCTGCAAAAGTAAAATTAATAGTTTACTAACCCTGTGTATATTTTAAGACCGAAGAAATGTTATTTCTCCAAATGACTTGATGTGGTGAAGAGATCTATAAAGCAGTTTTCCCCAGTGGGTCTCAGATATTTCCAAACTATGAGCCAAAGATTCATTTGTTGTATTTGTGCTTCAAAGATTGTTGCATAGAAAAACAAGGAAACGTGTAAGATACTACGAGGAGTTTTTGAATTTTTACTAGGATTCCATGACAGCCTCTGAGGGTAAAACAAGAGTGGTTCTTCATGCACCATTGTTCCTCACCCTCTTTCCTGAAGCACTGAGCATCAGCCCTGTCATTTCAATGGTGACAATGTTTTTGTCATGGATGCTATTCGCTGTCATATAGTCCTCTGGTGTCTTGTATTGCAACATAAGCCCATGATGTTAACGGGCTCTCTTATTCTCCCAGTGCAAGTACAGAACCAGTGTTTACCAAATGTATGCTGGCTTACCTATTAATAGATACTCAAAGATGAGTTTACAACCCTATGTCTATGAAAGACTAACCCATAAAGACCAATCCAATTCAGCCCTACACAATATGAATAAAATGACTCAAACCAGTTACTTCTCTAAACCAACCATTTACTTCAAGTCAACTTGTCCATTTAGTCAAAGCAATAAATATAGAGGTAGATTTTATGGAGAAAAGCAATTAAGTATTGTTCAGGACTTACGTATATTAAGGGAGACCAGATGGAATAGAAAGAAATTTAGACAAAAAGCCTACTAAAGAAAAAGAACGACTTCTTTTTTTTCTTTCCACCCCATCTGGTCTTCCTAATTCTTTTTTCCTGCTTTACCCAATAGTGTGCTCTGCTACTGAATTCATCTCTTTAATTAAAGAACTGCTTTGATTTACTTTTCCCCTGCTCAGAAATCTTCCAGGACACCCTACTGCTTTATAAATAGAAGTCTAAATTCTATGATACTCAAGATTCTCCACATTCTAGCCCTAAACATTATTTTTATTTGTTTGTTTTTTAATTCTTCTATTAGTGTTCTACAATCTGCAAATTTCTACTCCAGTCCAACTGGTTTACCTGCTCACTCCCAGTTGATATGCTACAATGCCCCCAGCTCTCTCCTCCACCTCAGTTCTGCCCACCCATAGGAGCCTTGTCTGTGAAACCTTTCCTGAGAAATGCAGCATGAAGAGCGAGCTCTTTTCTGTGAATCATTTGGCAATTAAGCTCCCTTTATGACGCCCCTTCACCTGCTTAATGTTACTTCCATAAATAGTCTGTAAGTTCCTTGAGCACAGTACCTTGCATACAGCAGGTGCAAAATAAGATCTGTGACACACAGTACTGAGCTGACCTCCTCAGGAGAAGAGCAGCAACCAAGCTATAATGCCGTCATCATCCTCATGTAACTGAGAAGCTAAAACAGGAAGCACCGCTATGTCATCTAACGTCATTAAGACAACAAACATAGCAAAAACCCCAGCTAACATTTCACAGACTCTTCTCAGGAAGGTATGAAGGAATGACCTGATTTTGGTTCTCTTCAGAAAAAGGAAATGTGATAAACGTAGCCACCAAGGAAAGTCTGTGTATCATCTAACACACAAGATGAACATGACGTCTCTTCCAGTTTTGTTACCGGAAACCCACAAATCAATAAGAAAAGTGATGAGAAAATAAAGCCACCAGACAAAAAGTGACATTGTATAGGTTGAAAAATGGAATTGTCTTCAATTATAACAAGAGATTTGCCATAATCCATAAAATCTGTGTTACAAGAGTTTGAAACAGATGCAGTGTTTTATATTACAAAGTAGATAAAAGATGATCAATTTCACCAGAATTAGCACTTAGGTTTGTTAATTATTAACATAAGCAACTATTTCAATTGCTAAAAATTGTAAATCACTTCTTGGCTGAAATAACCAATAAATTTCCTGTTTAAAAAACAAACAAACAAATAGCTTTAGATCTGATAATGCTCTATAAACATGGCTGATGCCATTTTAACATTTATTGCCACAAAGCCTATCATGCCAGGGGAAAAGCACCAAATTCCTCAGATAACTGTAGCTATATAGCTGGCTATATTATTTACTCATTCACAATATGGTCAAAAGAAGCACTTTAAAAGCCAATTAAATGAGATGGGATTCTTACGATTTAAACTTCCAACTATAAAAGTTTGATAGAAAAAAGTGTATAGTTGTAAAGAGTTTATAATTTACCACAAATTTGCTTGTACAGATTTTCTTGCTCCCTGATTTTAAGGCAGTGCTTAACATTAAGTGATGATGCTGTTATGATTCATAGAGAAATGTGCATACAGATACCTGGCCTCCAGTAAAAGAGATATCCAGTCGAAACCACTCCTTCAAAGGCAGGGTGAATTTAGTTTTTACAGCCAGGTCTTCCCCTTTGACAAGATGCATTTGAATATGCAAGTGGCCTAAGAGGAAAATGACAAAAATATTTAGGAGTGAATGATGTGGCTACATTTTTTCAATAATTATCCTAAGATGCTACCAGACTAGGTCACCTTCCTTCTTCCTTTAACCAAAACCAAAGTAAAACAACAACAAAACAAAATGCATACGTGCATTCCTTTATAAAGAAGACACTTGTTTTAAGCTTCCAGAAAAAAAAAGTTTAATCTGAAGCCCACATTGGAAAACCATCACTCACACTAAACTTCCATGTTGACAATATTGTCCTTATTCCTATATAGATGAATCTGTCAATAGACAGAGCATGAGCAAATGACCGTATCATTTTAAATTTCTGTTTTATACTTACCCTCTTCGGTAAGAAATATAGAAGGTGTGCCGTACATCTCATTAGAATCAACAAAGTATAGAATCCCGCAGAGACTGGACTTGCAATAATGGAGTAAATAAAGCCACAATGAAACAGTAAACCTATAAAAGTGTGCAGGGGAAAAAGATTCTTCAGATTGATATCATCCAAGAACAGGTAATTATAGTTAACAATGACCAAGTAAATTGCTTTCTCTCCAACGAAGGAAGGAATTTGCCTTCGTGTTCATCATGGGAGGTCAGCTTGCAAAGCGTGATTTTTGAGACAAAGGATGTAGTTACAGAAACTGTAAGAGACAGGAGTTAAGCATCATCATACAAAACTAGCAGACATTCTACCCTGCACCAAAAACTCTGTTTCTGTGCCTTTTTGAGAACCTCACATGCCTGTCATTTGAATTCCTGATTAAACCTTCTAAAGCCAGACATAGAATAAAAATCTGGATTTTAGTAAGAGGTGATTTGATAAGAAGCTATTCCAATTTCGATGATTAAAAGAAAAAAAAAATAATTAGGGCTTTTTGAGAAACTTTGTTTCTTTCAAAGATAAAAGCCCTAAGGTAGAAAAAATGTCATGCTCTGCAAGTGGCATCGCTATATGCTCATTGGGACACATATGTACTATTTTAAGGCACACATTAGGTTGTTCAGTATTACAGTTCTGGCTGACCAATGTGGAACAACTAATCTAATTGTTCCCTTGCTGGGCTGGAACTATTTGAGTTGAAAAAATATATATTGTACATCTGTGATTTGTGAAGTGAGGATAAAATAACAGAAGTCAATTTAACTAGGATGAATTTAGCCAAACTATATGATCCATCATCAATCCTTCAGCAAATATTTGCTGACCACTTGCTTGATGTCACACACTGTGCTAGTGACAGTGAGGAGCAGTTCAAAGAGGAGGAGCTGGGAGTAACTGAATTTTGCACATCAAACAGGAATTCAGGTCAACACAAATGCAAAAAATTCTCTCCATCACCCCAGTCACCAATTCAGTTTGGGTTAAAGTGGCAGTGCCCCCAGGTTCTTTAGCGATACATCCCAATAAGTCCTTCAGAATATCCTAGGCTGTATAATCTGGCCTCCAAATCAGTGGCAAGATCTGTAGACAGATGGCACCACACGGCTCCCTCCTGACCCACCCAGCTGAGCAAGCTCATGAAGATAAGTTATTACAAGGAAGCTTAGCAAGAACATACGCTCAGTAGAGTGACTCAAGATCTTTCTACAGCCAGCAGCACGGGAAGAATTAAATCACCCTGCTAAATCCATCTGGTCTGAGGTGAACCAGGAACCATTTGCAGCATCTTCAATTCAGCAGAAGGAAAAAAAAAAAAAAAAATCTGGGTTTTGCTGAAATCCACCGAGGAGAGATCAGACGCAGGGAGCTTCGCAGCAGCTGATGCAATCTTCCAAGACAGGAAAGGGTGTACATAGGCTGCGACCTATGCTGGCTGCACTTGAAACCACACAAAGGCCTCAGGTGACAACACCTTGTCCCCGCCTCATGGCATTCCTGGGACTGACATGTAAAGTCTAGGGCAAACTGGGGGATGCTAAGGGCAAGAGTCACTCAAGAATCCTTTGAGGTTTTCAGGTCCACAAATTCTGCCTAAGCTGTGTAGAGTTCAACATTTTCCCAAAGCATTTGACCAAAGGTTTATCCTCTTAAGGGGTTCATTCCACTCGCCTGCTCCAGTCCTCAGATCAAAGAAGCACGGCCCCACCCCAGCCCCCATCACCGCCCCTTCTTACATTGGGTAATCTATCCGCTGGTGGCGGGTGGCCTCCAGCTCCCGGTTCTGAAACCTCAGGAACTTCTTCACGATGCCTGTGTTCTCTCCACTGGAGGCATAGAGAAAGCCCAGGAGGGTGACCACATCTGCAAAGGAAAGACAGCTGCCTTTCAATGAGCTCCAAAACAGCAGTGTTTCCCAAATCCCATTCTTCCTGGAATCCTCTGCCTAGGTCCAATCCAACATGTAAATAGAACAGTCTACAGATATTAGCAAACATTTATTAAACATGGAATATTATATAGGCTGGAGCCTGCTAAGCACTTTATAGAGCGCGGCAGTTAGTTTTCACCCTATGGAGTGGATTCTATCATTAGGCCCATTCTACAGATGGGAACTCTGAGGCTCAGAGAGGTAAAATAAGTTGCCTAAGGTCACAGCGCTTGTAAGTGGTAGAGCCAAATTTCACGTTTTGAGTTTAGGTTCCATTTGACATGCTGCCTTCCAATGTTAAGGAAAACATTTTGAATTTGTGTAATAACACTAACAGTTAACACTTCAGTTGCACTCACCATGATCCACATTGCTATAAAATAAAATAACTTTTAAAAATATATAAATTCATTTGCTCCTCATTATCCCCAGTCTATAGTTGAAGAAATGGAGGCACAGCTGCCAAAATAGTAACTAGCATTTATTTAACACTTAGAATATGCCCAGGCCATATGCTAAGCTCATTTTAGGAATAATCTCATTTAATTTCACAACAATTTATGGAATGGGTTCTATTATTATCCCCGAATTAGTTGATGAAAAAACTGAGTCTTAGAGAAGGTTATGTAATAAGAGGTGGAGCTGGGATTCCAACTCAAGCAGTCTGGTTTCAGAATCCACACTCTTAAACATTGCATGTTTTATTTTCTTCGGTGTGGACTTTCCTATTAGACTCAACACATTACCTATGCAAATATCACTAACCGTACCCCTTAAAACTAGAGAACCATCCACTTTATTTTGGAAATGTGGGAGAATTCTGGGGCTCTAGAGAAGAGGGTGTCCATAACAAATCCTCAAGGGAGAACTGAGTTATTTCATCTATATTTATTAAATGCTTTAAACAAAGCTAATGTGAATTTCTTATTTTCTATGCCCTAACCCTCCCTTTAAAGAGAAATGAATTCACTGAACTCAACCTAGGAAGAAAAATCACTTTTCTCTCTCTCTAAAATGCTCCTTGGTTTAAACGGCCATGATTAAATGGTGAAAATAATCTATTTCCCTGAACTTCTTAGAGATGGAAGAGTTGATTTCTGTGCAAGTTACCAAATGCCAATATAGGCACAAATTATGGGAGCCCAGCCTGAAATGCTAAATACTCTAGCTCTCATTCCTCCTTGGCGGAGGGGCTGGTATTATAGAAGGAGTTATCTTTGGTTCATTATAACATGGGACTCAAGCAAAGTGTTCATAATGTCAGACTTCTGTGTATATGTTAATATATAGCAAAATTAAGTAAGCCAAATATTCCTTGGTGCTCACAAATCTAAGCTTTTTCTTTACAGTTTAAGCTCAATTTGGGTACACTGGACTTGCTGGTCTGTTTGGGGGATGGGGAGGGGGGATTAGAAACAGGAATATTGCAAGGATATTTTTGGAATCCAGGAGGAAAAAATCACCAAGAGGTTGATATTAGCCCAACCTTAGTTTGGCTTTCATCGTGTTAAGTGGGACAGAAGAGACCAGATGGCCACGTCAGTTCCCCGGGTTCCCTTCTGCTGGTGATAGCTGGTACCCAGTGTGTAGTAGCAACATTTATCAAAAGGCATGGGCTTTGATTCCGCCCAACCCAATTCCAGGAAAGGGAGGCTTCATCAAGGAGGTTTCCAAAGTTAGAGGAGTTAGAAGTAAACATTGATGAGCTTCTCCCTTATCCCAGGATCCAAATGAAGTAGGTTGAACAGGACAACTAATTTGCAGCCAAAGACAGTGGAGGAAAATTCTAAGACCCAAAGACCTAATATCATTTTACAAGAACACATACTTTTTGTATCCCACAAAACCAAAGAGATGGTGGCTTCCTTATAAAATCTGCAGCTTTAATAGTTTTATGATTTGGAGTTCTTTTGTAATTTTCCCTCAGTGTTATATTATTTGTTTAACTATCAATAATTAATAAGAATAAAATTTTGTAGCAGGAACGGATTTCAGAATTCATCTAGCCCAGGAAAACATATAGGCTTATTTTCTAGTAACGGACGTTGACTGCTTGGGGGGCTATAATTAAGTGGTAAGTGATGGCTCTTCTAGGCACTAAAATGGGGAGTAATAGTACCAGCATCATTCATCATGAAAGAATAAACAGGTAGGAAAAGTTAGGTTTAAAGAGGTGAAGTGGCTTGCCCAGTTTTCTCTAGAATATAAGCTCCAAGAAAGCAGAAATTTTACTTCATTTCATTATTTCATTCCCAGAATCCAGAACTGTGCCTGACACTTGACAGAAACTCCAAAAATATTTAGTGAGTGAGAAAATGAATAAACTAACAAATGAATATCATTGTGGCCAACTCAAGATTCAAACCTCTCTTTGGCCCAAAACTTTTCACAATTCTAGAACATGCCCCATGCTGCCTAAGCCAAATCCATTTCATTGGCTTTTTTTCTTTTTCTTTTTCTTTTTTCTGGAATGAGAAAGTTAAGTTAGATAGGAAAAAGGCAAACAGGAAAACAGTTCAGGTTTGGAACTGACCCCCTTGATCAGGTTGCTTGTTTTATTTCCTCCAATTTTAAAGCAAGAAGAGGGATTAGATATTATATGGTGCAGACTCCTTCATTTGGAGACAAAAAGAGTGTTAGTGTCTCGTTGAAGGTTGTATAACTGCTAAGTATGACTCACACCTGGTCTCCTATTATAGAGCAATGGGCTTCTTGTTAAACTACATCACATCACACAAGTTCTCCTTGAGAGAACTAGGGCTGATAACCAGCTGGGTAGCTGATGAGTGCTGCCCTGCACTTCTGGTCTCATGCCTTTCCCACCCTGACCTCTCCTTCCGGGTAGAGCCTGGCTCAGTAAGGACTCCAGCACTGTCCTGGTTCAGCACTAGGGTCAGCGCCCAGGGAGACTGACTGGGGCCCCTACCTCTTCCTGGTTGCTAAGTATTTTGAATATCACCCCCGAGTGGGGTGGCTGGGAGGCTCCCATAGCTCCATGGTCCAGTTCAGTTGAGTGATCAGAGCCCTGACACAGACACCTGCCCCAGGAAGGCCCCATTTCCAACGAACAAAGCCCTACTCAGGGCGTGCTTCAAAAGCGTCACAATAATGCAGCTGAGATGCTCAGCCCAATTGTGGAGACATTAGCGATAATCTTGTTGCAGGAAATAACTGTGACTAAATCTGTAAGCAGTACCTGGAGAAAAAGAAGGCAAGATTTTCCAAGCTGAAGAAGTAAAGCTGAAGCACAGGGAACTCAATAATGCTTTCAAAACATAGGACATTAGAAAGGCAGTGGTGATCAGTATTTTATTTTCCTTAAAGTCAAAGCCTGAGAACAAAAACTCAACTTCGTAGCAAGTATGACTTAGGTCAGAACCTCCCCCTAAAAGCTACTACTCCCCGCAGGGACTAAGAAAGTCTGTAGAATCTTCATTATGAGAAGTCTTCAGAATAAAATAAATCCCACTCCCAGTCATTTATCCTCCCAACATACTTAGACATGTGCACAAAGATACATGTACAAGGATGTTTGGCAAACCCCTGTTGTTAATAGAAAAAGACTAGAAGTAACCTGTGTGATGAGCAGGAGACAAGTAAAATAAATCACAAACTCTCAGGCAATGGCATGCTAAGCAGCTACTGAGGAGAATGCGGGTGTGTAGCTCACACACTGATATAAAAATATCTCTGCTGTGTTGCTAATGAGTGTGGGACAGTTTATAGCATCCTCCCAAGTGTGCATGTTGAACACAAGTGTGCAGAGAACATTCTGAAAAGAGACAGAAGAAACCAGTGTTATCGCATTTGCCGCTAGGACTAGAGGACGGGTGAGTGGGAACTTACTCTTCCCCCAAACCCTTTCACACTATCTGATTTCTTTTTCTTTTTCTTTTTTTTTAAAACCGGGTCCATGTATTACTGTTTTGGCTAAAGGAGAAGTAACAGCATCTCTGAGTTTCCATCCAGGTGGGGAGAAGGGACCAGCCATGTCCAAGGATGCTCAGAGGACAAAGATCAGGGGGGTGAGGAAAGCAGAAGGATCCACATTGGTAAAAATTCAACTTGAAAAACAAAAAAGCATTCCTCCTCATTTAGCGGTTCAGAGAGGTGGCACAGCACAGTCAAAGGAATCAGGAAGCATGGACTCCAGTTAAACACGCAGAGCCCTGGCTTTCTACTCTGCAAAGAGGGGACGAGAATAATACTCTTTCCCGTGGGACTATTATGAGGATTAAATGACACAATGTGCAGGGAAAAGTGTTTGGAATTTGTAAAGGGCAATGCGGTTACGAGGCATTAATTAGTGTTATAACTGAAAAAATCAGACCACTGTGACTAACTGGGGGAAAAAAGGAACTGTCTTTCTTTTTTCTAAAAGTGCCAAATCTATAGTTCTTATAATCACACAGTATCCTCGTGTTATTGCCTAGAATAGTCCTGCTGCCTAGATTGGTATTTTCACAGCACTAGGTAAAGCCTGGCTCCCATATTTGACTTATTCTTCTATTAGTTTGTTATAATGGAATTTTGTTACAAGAAATCATTCTTCCAATCTGATGGATCTAAAGATGAGAATAAAATTTTAGTGAAAGGCAAAGAGAGTGGAAAACAAGGAAGCGGCCATGTTCCCTTAAGAAGCTAAAAGGAAAGATTAGAAAAATGTTCACAGAAGGATACTGGAATAGCTCAACAGGCTGAGTGCTTGCCTTGCAACCATGAGGTCCCGGGATCGAGTCCCGGCTCTGGCCTGTACAAACCCATGTGCTGAACTGTGGCACAACTGGCAACTGCCGAGATGGTAGTGAATGTTCTCACCTCCCATGAGGGAGGCCCCCAGTTCAGGTCCCACCCCACATGGCCCCACATTCACCTGTGTGGAATGAAACCATGTCACAACTAATGATGTATAACTATGAAGACTGCTCTGGCCCCTCCTCCTTCTCTCTCACCTCTCAAAAACAATAAAATAAAACTTAAAAAAAAAAAGAAAGAAAAATGTTCATATAAATAGACATTAGGGCAGAATGTTTAATTTACCTTGGCATGGCTCCAACCTACCTTTGCAGTCTTATCTCCTGAACTGCCCATCTGCACTTATTCTACGTGAATAAATACACAGCTTCAGGGCTGCTATTCCACAGGTCCACCCTTGGCAGACATTAGTCATCAATCCAGATGGCACTCTTTCTCATGAAGCACAGAATCAACCTCAGGATCCTTCTCAACACCGTGCCCTGGGTAGCCACACCCACTCACTCCCTGCTGCTGTGCAAGGTGAAGCCTATCTGCCATCCCGAACCCCCAGGGTGCAGTCATCACCATTCCCCCATCAGGCTGCATTTCCTCCTCTGTGTGGCTCACGCTTTCCCTTCTGTCCTCCATTCCTTTTCTGACTATGAAAATTCAACTCATCCTTCAAGCCTCTGTTCCAATGTCACCTCCTCTAGAAGGAGCCTCACAGCACACCTAACACATAAAGACCACGTAGTAACTTTTTCAGTGAATGGACAACCTAAATAGCTCCATAACCTCACCCAGCAGTAAGTATGGCATTTGGGAACCAAACGACCGGGCTTCAAATCCTAGCTCCACCATGAATAGCTGTGTGACCTTCGAGAAGTCTCTCGACCTCTCTGAGTCAGTTTCCTCCTCTGTAAATATGACAGCAGTGCACCGGGGCAGATCTAAATTAGACACTCACCTAAGCACTCAGCACAGTGCCTGGCATATAATGAGCCATCAGGAACAGAAAGCAGTTGTTCCCATTGGTAGCTGTGTTTACGTTCCACAGAGACACCTACAGAGAGGGACGGATTGTGTGTGCATCTTCAAGCCTCCAGACTTGGTCGAGAAATCGGTACATAGTAGGTGCTTGATCTTTGATTGAATTGAACATGACACACATCAATCATATAGGGTGGTGGGTAACAACAGAGGCTTCGGGGAGGCCAGAGGGTAGAGTTAGTTTCTGATTGTGGGAATAAAAAAAGGAAGGAAGGAAGGTTGGGAGTGGGGGAGGGAGGGAGGAGGAAAGAAAGGAAGGAAGGCGAGAGAGAGAAAAAGAGAAAAAAAAAAGAAAAGGGAAAAAAACTTTGAGGGAAGAGTGAGGGAAGGGCGAAAATTTCAACTGGCTACTGAAATAGTATGATTTTGCCAGGAAGACATGACAGGCGGCAGGCAGCTGGGCGGGGAGGTGTGGGTGTGGAGTCAGGAGAGCAGCTATCCAGGTAAAAGGACCGGCTTTAGCCAAATGGGGCTTAGGGGTGGGGAATCAGGCTAAGCAGACTCAAACTATGAGGGCAGACAGGGCAAAGGTGAGCTCATAGGTGGTTGCAAAGGAGGATCGCTGACAGGGAGGCTCCTGCCTTAACCAGCACAGCTCAATGGGGCTCTACCAGGGAGCCTGCTGAGCATGCTGTCACAGTGTGAGGTGACACATAAGCATAAGAGAGAAAAAGGTCCTTGCCCCTTGGCTAAGAGAAGTCATCACTTGATATCATCATTTAGTTGACAAATAGTCACACCCACCCGCCCCACAGTGGCACCGTAACTAGGCATCTGAACAAAACAAAACAAAACAAAACGGGCCCTGGCCTTATGGAGCTTGCGTTCCAGGAGGGAGCCACTCAACCAGCAAAAAAGGCAATTAAATATAGTTAATTACAATGTCCAGCGGCAACAAGGCTGTGAAGGAAAATGAAGGTGATAACGACAGGGCGGGGGAGGGGCGGTGGCAGGGGTGGGGCTGTTGTCTTAGATAAGGTGGTCACCAGAAGCTGAGGTAACAAGCCAGGGGGGTGAGCTAGGGGAGGAAGCAGTAATGCAAATGTCCTAAACTGGGAATGAACTTGGTCTGTACAAGGAGAAGCACGCAGGCCCACGTGGCTGGAGCAGGTGGGCAAGGGGAGCATGGCAGTAGATGAGGTTGGGAACAGGCCAGGGACTGATTCCACAGCCTATGGAAAGTGATGAGGGTTGCCCTTTGGTAGCTGCACAGGGAGGAACAGCTTGCAGGAGGTGATAAGACCGGCTTGCGCTGGTTGCTGCGTGGAGAATGTGGGCAAAGTTACGAGGCCATCTGCAGGCTGTGGCCCGAGTCCTGACAGGGACCCATCGATGTGGCTTAGACAGATGACAAGACCACACATGGTGAAAATCCATTGAACATGCAATACAGTCTGAGGATGGGAGCACCAGCCCAAGCTAACCTCTCACAACAGCATGGGAAGTGAAGTCCAGTGCACCCAGAATTACCAGCCCTGATGGTGGATTCCTTTCTCTAGATGAGCTCATGCATGAGTCAGGCCCATGTGTGACAGGGGAGGGACAACAGTGAAGGCCTGGTCCCCTCCCCCAAAGAAACGAACCACGTAAATGGAGCCTTGGGCATGGTGTGCCTGGTCACCTATGTCCCAGATGCCTGGAATGCAACAGGAACAGGTGCACAGGAGGGCACATGGTTGAACCTGGACACATACATGTCCCGAGAGGCTTCCACTTCTGACCCGAAGCTGGGATACACTCAGCAGGGCTGGATAAAAGTCTGTGCACCTCCACTGAACATGAGACCACTGGCCGGGCCTGGCACGGGTGCTGCGGAGGAGATAAGCAGCAGGGGCGTGTGCATGCACACACAGCCACCTCGGGAGCCTAGCCTCAGCTTTAGGTGCACGGGACAGCCCGGCAGTCCTCATGGAACAGGCGCGCACAGGAACTTTGGCTCACTCTCTTTTTATAAAGGAAAAGGAAAATGAAAGCAAGTCAGGAGGAACTTCAGTTCAGAGGTGGAGGCCTTGTAGGACACCAGGCCCTTGACACAGAAGACATTATTCCATACGCCACACCAGTGCCAGCTACAGACTGTGACCAGACATGAAAGGCGTCCCCACGGCTCCCTCATGCTACAGTGTTGTTCTGACTTGACTCTGGTTCATCCAGAGCCCAAGAAAGAAGTCCCTGCTAAGAACAAGCCAGAGGCCTGGCCCCCTCCCACTGCACAGGTGATGTGAAGAACAAAGGTCCCGGGCACTTTGCACAGGGCTGCTGCAGACGCTCTCTTGATTTGTCTTTTACAGAGAGGGGAAAAAAATGTTCCCCTTTTATTGTGTACCCCTCACAGCTGGGCGGCACAGCTGGTTTTGAGGCTGCATGAAGGTCTCCCCTATTTCAGTGACTTTGACTTGTAGAAAAGGTTTTCCTCTGGAGAATGCTTGTATTAGATCGGTTCTCCCTCCAAAAGTACTGATCTGAAGAAGGTGGGGAGAAAAACCTGAGTCTTGTGAAGATGGGAAGGAATCACAAAAGAAAGTAAAGAGGTTTCACATTTTCAGGGTATGTTCAGGTGCCCTGAAAACTCAGCCAGTTCATAAATGACTTCATTTGAAAACTTCCAGCTTGCAATTCAGTCATTCTTCCATGAGAAATATGTGATTTGCCAAACATGAAATGGAATCATTAAGCCCTGACAAAATCGAAAGCAAAGCAAAACAGTGGCTGTGTGTGCCCGGTCCTTCCCTCTCCTGACAAATTAGGTCCCCTTATGCAAGGCATCCCAGACAGAGGACAGCACGGGGTTTTGCCCGGGAGAGGGAGGCGCACTGATCATCCAAATGCATGTAGCTCCACGACTGCAGACACTTAATTACCACCCACCCGACCCGCGACGCACACACCCAGGAAAGGAATGCACCTTCTGCTAGATCGCTCTTTCATAGAGCACCGCACAAACACCGACTAAGCCAGACACAGAACATGGTGACTAGAACAAAATGTAGGGCAAAACTGAATAGAATACACACACACACACACACACACACACACACACACAAGTGCGTGTAAAACTGGTGGGATCCGAATAAAGTCCGTAGTCTAGTTAATAGTATTAGATCCACCTCAGTTTCCTGGTTTTGATACTATAGTTATGGATTATACTATAGCCACCATGAGGGGAAACTGGGGGGAGACACCAGACTTGCTACCACTTTTGTAAGTCTACAATTATTTCAAAATAAAGGGTTTTTTTGTTGTTGTTTGTTTTTGATGTCATATGTGATGATTCTATGGCAAATGGCCTCTGACCGACCAGCTATATTTGGTTGCACAGACCTTTAAGTTTTCATTATATGGGGGGCTATTCTGGGGTAGCCCCAGGAAATAGTCATTGGCATTGTTTTTGCAGTGTCCTTAATTCACCTTGTCCCAAACCAGACCTCTTGAAAACTTGGGGGTATCACCTATGTCCCACAGGTCTGTTGTCACAGGCCTGAGGATTTCCTCCACCACCCAGCCTGCCTGGGGGTCTGGCCACAGCACCTCCAGATCCAAGTCCCACCAGCTCCCCCCTCCTTCCCCCCCCCCACCGCTCTAGAGGTTCTCAAGCTGTAGGGTGTGCCAGCATCCCGGGAATGTGTAAATGCTGATTCCCAGGCCCTGTCCCCACAGATCCTGACTGAGTTGGAAATGGGTGGGACCTGGGAATCTGCATTTGCAACAAGAGTTCTGGGTGACACTGTTGCAGTGTGTCCAAGGGCCACACTTTGGGAAATGCTAGCAGACCCAGGTGGTGCCTGGGAGCCTATCCAGGTGGGCTCCCCTTACAGGGTAGAGAGAAGAGCCGGCCGATGCTCAGCACCCACAGAGCTCAGAGCCTCTCGCGCTGATGGAGAGGACTTCAGACCCCTTCTTCGGAGTGCTCATCACCAGAGAGCTCCCACCCCGGTGCTAAATGGAGGAAGGACACGGGGCCTCCTTCAGTGGCTCCTGCAGTGGCTGTGACCAAGTGGTAGTTAGAATAAGATGCAGAGTTTGACCTCAGGGCAACTTGTTACCGAGTGCCAACTACGTGCTAGGCAAATAACATCTCACTGAATTCTCACAATACTGCTTTGAGGTTACTGCTATTTATTATCCCCACTTACAGATAAGAAAAACTGAGACTCAGAGCTCCAAAATCACACCGGCAGAAAGAAAGTGGCAGAGCCAGGATTGAACTCAGGTCTGCTTGGCTGAACAGCCACGGCTGCCACTAAAACAAACGAACGCTGGAGTGATTTTTGAGCAGAAACGAGAGGAAGAGTTTCAGTGGCATGTACGCTCCTTTCCAACCTAAAGCAGATCCAAACCGCTCCAGGTCCTTGCATGGCCCCTTTGTTCCTCTCTCACTTTCATCTTCAGTCCTAGTCTCTCCTACTTTCTCTTCTCTTCACCTTTTTACTTCCTCTTTCATCCCCAAAGTCCAAAATTATAGGCCCTATTTTCCTTGTCTCCCCCGCTGCTAATATAAGAATTGTCTCCCGCCCTTTGCGTGTGACACAGGCAATGTGAAGATAGGAGAATTAAGTTCCTAGCAAGGCAAATGACCTACCATTTTCAAAAGGACACTGGGGAATCTTGTTTGCCTGAAGGCTCCAAATATAATCCATGTTCCACTCCAGGCACACTTGATGGTCTTTGAAAGGGCGTTCAAAAGGTGGGACTGTCTTCAGCAGCGTATAATTCTTCGCAACAGCATGTAGCAAGTTTTCTTCCCATTTAACATTCACACCTGCACCACTGTGTCTGTGAGTAATCCAGGCGCGGAGTAACACCACGGACACAGAAATGGAGTGTCTGATAAAGTAATCATCTCTGTAAACCATGATGCTGGGAAACTTCACATGCACAAGATGCGTCCTGCTGGTGTGGAGATGCTTCTCGTTCTTCCACCTTTTCTTGTACACGGGAATGCTGCTTCTGAACTCAGAGGAAACGACGGCTTCCACACTCACCACACAAGGCTGAGAGCATAAATACTCCACCGAGACTTCAGAAATGTTACGCACGTTTCCTTCAAAGACAGTGAAATAAATAAAGTCTGTGTAAGCCACACTCTGCTCAGCTTTGGGTATCACCGACGTCGTCAGGGAAGTCTGCCTGCCCAGTGATGGTACAAAATTCTGAAAGAGAAAAACAAAAGAAATATAGGATGTTTAAAAATGATCATATTAACAGATATGTGTATGTATCCATCTACATAAAGCAACAGATGTGGAAGATAAAACACAATGCAACTACTACTGAACGACTGGAGAAAAACTAGCACACACAAACACAAATGAAGATCAGGCCACGTGAAACTCTCCCCCCGGACTCAGTAAGCATCTGCTGATCAAAATGTGACTTTCAAACTATGTGGGAGCCATTCCAGAGCTGGTTTCCAAATGGAGAAGCTAGTTCATCACATACCCAGTCACAGTGATTGCGCCTTAGAGTGAAAAGAGACAATCCAGCTGCAGACATTTGCAAACTACTGTTCTGACTTCAAATGCTGGGCAGATGCAGCAAACCAAAAGGTGGGGGAAGAGTTCAGGGTGCACCTGGGAGGGATTATGGCAGGAATGCCAACCTGGCCTCTTCTTCTCCAGTAAGTGCTGAGCCAGGATGAGCAGGCGTGATGGATGGACCAGCAGGAGGCGTCCATTGCTCCAAACCACACATAGGCAGGCTTGGACCACAGACTGTGTTGTCTGATGGTGCTACCTGGGCCAAGTAAGAGTTTAACTCCCTGTTTATTTACTAAGTTCTCTAAAGGACCAAGCTCTCTCACCGTGGACCATCCTTCCAAAAGACATCTGGGAAGTTTGGACATAAAATCAAGGCAATGTTTGGACCGCGAGGCACAGTTTTATGGGTGCTAAGAGAGCTCTCCTAAATCTGACTCTGTGGTTCAGGCATCCAAAACACAATTGCCAAAAGGTTACTTTGGACCACTTCACACCCATCAGTATAGCTATTCTAGAAACAATCAAACGAAACAGCAAGTGTGGGAAAGCATGTAGAGAAACTGGAAACCCGTGCATTGCTGGTGGGCTGTACCACAAAATCACGCAGCCGCGGCGGACAACACTACAGAGGTCCTCGATAAACTGAACACAGAATTACCATGTGGTCCAGCAGACCCAAGAGAGTTGAAAGCTGGCGCTCAAAAGGGTATGTTTACAGACATCCACCCATGTTCACAGTAGCATCACTCATAAGAGCTAACAAGTGGAAATAACCCAAAGTCTGTCAACAGACGCATGGATAAACTAAATGTGGTACATGCCCACATTGGAACATTAGTCAGCCTGAAAAGGAAAGGAAATTCTGCCACGTGCCACAGTTGGATGAACTTTGAGGACATCATGTGAAGTGAAAGAAGCCAGCCCATAAAAGAATACTGTATGATTCCCCTTGTGTGAGGTCCTGAGAGTCGTCAGATGCATAGAGACAGAAAGTATAACGGTGGCTTCCAGGGGCTGAGGGAAGAGACAGAGGAGTTACGGTTTAATAGACACAGAGTTTCAGTTTGGCACCATGCGAAGAGTTCCCGAGCTGGATGGTGGTGACGGTTACACAACAATGCGAATGTACTGCATGTAACACTTAACACTGGTTAAAATGTAAAAGTTTTTGCTAGGAATATTTTTACCATGTTAAAGAAAAGGGTCACTGCAGTCTCTTCCAAGAAGGGAGAAATAGGGACCCCTTTCTTCACTTCTGGTTTTGGGCTGTAGGAGAGGCCACAGTGGCTAGGATAGGAAGCTGGGTACCAAGGAGTCACGTTTACAAATAGCAGTGACACAAGGCAGAACATGGCCAGTGCTCTAAACCAGGGGTCTCCAGACTTTTCAGCCCGCGGGTCGCATTAACTATCAAACAGCAGTTTGGGGGCCAACTACACCCTGGAGGTCCAAATAAAAAAGAATCAAAACATAATTGTTGTTTTTAATTATTTATTTAATATTATTTTATTCCTATAAAAAGGTCTCCACGGGCTGGATGAGAGGGCCTCGCGGGCTGCATCCGGCCCACGGGCTGTAGTTTGGAGACCCCTGCTCTAAACCATAAACCACCTCTAAAGGCGCGTCCAGGACAAGTGTTATGGAAGGCATGGTATTTCTATTGATGGGGCTTTGAAGGATGGAGAGTTCTTTAGGTAGAGAGGCAAAGGCAAAACATTGCAAGTGGTGTGAACAGCTTAAGTAGGGGCAAGAAAGCAGAGAAGAGCCAAGGTATTGGGGGGACAGGCAAGCTTGGCCAGAGTAGGAAGAGGGCTGCATATATAACAGAACATGGGGATATAAAGCTGAAAAGAAGGGCAGGGGAAGCCGGGATGGCTCAGTGGGTTAAGCGCTCACTTTGCAGCCCTGGGAACCGAGGATCGAATCCCGGCCCCAGCCCCATGCGGACCCATATGCTGAACTGGGGAGTGCCCCCAATTCAGTTCTCACCAGGGTGAGACCCCGGCCCAGCTCCTGCCCTGTGCAGCCCCGCCCACCTGTGGAATGAAACTATGTGGAAAAATCAATGATGTGCAACTATGGAGACTGTGCTGGGCCCTCCACCTTCTCTTTGTCTCTGTCTCTGTTATCTCTCTCTCTGTCAAAAACAATAAAAATAAATCTTTAAAGAAGGGCAGTGTCCTGGCTCTGGAGGACATTGAATCCCTGCCCAAAGGATGTGGGCTTTTAGTCCACGGCAGGCAAAGAATCCATGACGGTTTCTGTAAAGGGGACAGTGTTCCCATTTTCAAGCACGGAGAGTCAATTAGGAACAAAGCTGATAATCAAGAGAAAAAGCAAACAACATAGTTTATAGAGAAGTAGATTCTCAATCACAGGAAGAGAAATGCAAATTGACATTGCACTGAGTTGACATTTCTAACCTAGTAGAGTCACGGAGATCAAAAAGCCCAATGATACATCGTGCGGGCTGGAGTGTAAGGAGGCATGTTCTCTTATGTACAGCTGGTGGAGTGATCTCTCTGGACCTCACTCAGGCCACATCTATCAAAAGTATAAATGCATCCACCCTCTGGCCCACTAATCCCTCTTCTGGGGTTTTATCCTACAAATAAACTCAAATTTGTGCAAAATGATGTATGTTCAGCTTTCTATTGCAGCACAGTTTATAACAGCAGAAGATGGAAAACCTAACTGCCCGTTAAGATAGGGCTGGTTAGATAAATTACTCGTGTGCATAGTAGATCCGCTCGGTGTACTACACAGCTACTGAAACAAGGTCTTCTTGTGCACATAATGGGATGATCTTCAAAGTCTGGGTTTTTGTTTTTTGTTAAAAAGCAGGTTCAGAAGTACGAGGTGTGACCAAAAGATATGGTAAATGTTTAAATTTTAAAAAATCTATTACAGTAAAAGACACATTGCCATTAATCCCCCGCAAAATACTCCCACTCACTTGGAATAATGTGTCTTTTACTGTAATAAATTTTTTCATTTAAACATTCACCATATTTTTTATCACACCTGAATCGATTCAGGTCACACATTGCTTCTGGTACGGCACTTTCTGTCAAATAAAAGCATTACGGTGTGTCCTCATCCACCTTATTCATCTGATCTGGCACCATGCGATTTCTTGTTCTTCCCCAAAGTCAAAATGACCATGAAAGGTAAATAAATGTTTCAAATTGATTCAGGACATCAAGGTAGCCAGGACAGTGCAGCTAAAGACACTCACAAAAGAGGACTTCCAGAACTGCTTCAGAAAGTAGCAAGAACAATGGGATAAGTGTGTTCAAAGTGAGAGTATTCTGAGTATTAATGGCAATGGGTCTTATACAGTAATAAATATTTTATTTAAACATTCAGCATATTGTTGATCACACCTTGTACTGTTTGTGTTTTAAAGAAAGCGTACGCATTTTCTTGAGTACACATAGCAATTGGTTGCTCACATGGAGAAAGATGAGGTGACCAAGAGACAGGGTAGGAGAGAGATCTGCGTGGTCTATCCCCATTTATCTTTGGAATTTTGTACTACATGAATATTCCCACAAAAATGGGAGCAGGGATGGAAGCATCGGTTCTGAAATATGAAAATGTAAAGTGTCATTTCTCTAAATTACAGAGAGGGGCTAGAGGAAGGCCTGCCCACCCCTTTTGATTAGTCGTGAGAAACCTGTGGGAAGAGATGTGTAAAGCAGAGGGTACAGTCCAAACTGCCCACCCGCCCTAGGAAGTAGTTTAATTGTTTTACGTTCTCATGTATACTTCCAAATTACAGGCAGGAAAACAAATACAAAAATAACCTCATAATTAGAAGTAGAGAGCACCGGAGCATGGAGTGGGTGGTGATGAGCCAGCTCACCTCATGTTCCGGGTGAGGAAATACCAACCAAGATATCAGTCTCCCACATCACTCCGCTGGTGGCCGCTCTTTTCCTTCATCTCGACTCTCACCACCTCCACCTACAGCACCCAACAGCAAGACTACGGAGTTGTCATTTCACAGCTGCCTGAGAACTGCAGGCTGACGTCTGCTTTTGCATGAATAGAGATACACCCAGCATTTGTCCACAGCAGCAGTTCATTCATTCGGCCAGATGCGCCAAGATGTGTGGCCGCCTTCTCAACATGGGGATCGAGCTGGTTAAGCCCATCACAGAGCTCAGCCAAAGCCAGAGAAGCTGGAGCTGATGGGAGCTGGGCCAGGGCAGCGGTCAATGGGTGGCTGGCACTCCTCCTTCTAAATGCCCTCTCATGCGTCCCTTCCTCAGTTCCACCCGAAGGAAACATTTCCTTAGTTAGACAATAGGGAGCTGAGCCAGGGCGTCCTGTGGCTTATTAAATACCACATTGTGTTCTTTTTCAAAGGATGACTTAAAACCTCTTCCCCATTCTTTTCATGTACAATGTACCTTAAAAACCTACCCAGGGCCAGCTCTCCACTTTTTTTGTCCTATCATGTTTTTATTGCTGATGCTCCTGCGAAAACCTCTTTTTAAACAGAATGCTGGAGGAAAGACTATTTGATTTCACTAGACCTCATTGCAAAGCGCAGCTAATAACAATCACGTTCATTATTTCCCATCTTATTGCTGAAAATGCACCAGCCCACTTCTCCATGCTCGCAAGCGCAGTGTGCTGAGCATGGCTGCAGTTTCGCTTGATGACCCACCGCTTTCCAAACCTCAGGCACATCACGGCAGAGATCAGGGGCGGCAGATGAAAACGAAAAGGGTACAGGACACCTGACTGGGGACCCTCTCGGGGGCCCTCCCTTGAAATTCTGTTTTAAAAGAAATCTCCATCCACTGATATGAAGATTACTTTCTTTTCACCTGCTTCAAAGCACAGTAAAAGTAAATCCAAGGTTGATGGGTTTTAGACATAAAATATGCCATCCAGTCCGGTAGTCTTGAGTCATACAAGTGTAGCTGGTCCAAACTGAGGTGGGCCACAAGTGTCATATACGCACTGCATTTCGAAGACAACATAAAAAAGGGATGTAAAGTCGCTCAACAATTTTACGCCGATTATATGCTGAAGTGATAGTAGGATACTGTGAGTTAGATAAAATATATTACTAAAATTAATTCCACTTCTTTCAGTTTACTTTTTTTTTAATGTCACTACTAGAATATCTGAAATTCCGTATGGGGTTCGCACTGGTGGCTCCCATCATGCTTCTACTAGATGGCTCTATTCCAGATTCAAGGTCAGAAGACTTTTCCCATAGAAAAGAACCAGATGGTAAACATTTTAGGTTTTTAGGCCACTCCGTGTCTGTCGCAACTACTCACCTCTGTTACGGTATCGCGAGAGCAGCCACAGGCTACTCATGAGTGAACAGGCGTGACTGTCATAGAACAACTTTGTTTACG
Organism: Craseonycteris thonglongyai; assembly: GCA_004027555.1. Lineage (NCBI taxonomy): Eukaryota > Metazoa > Chordata > Mammalia > Chiroptera > Craseonycteridae > Craseonycteris > Craseonycteris thonglongyai. The sequence continues at coordinate 44,107 of PVKE010001150.1, read as the reverse complement.
AAAACAGGCAGCTGGCTGGATTGGCCTGTGGGCCACAGTTTGCCCACCACTGTTCTAGATTATCAAACTTTTATTCTAGATGCAGTTTTGAAGAATACAAAGTGTCAGAACTTTTTTGTTTTTTAAGGAATTACCATATAGAAGAAATGAGATGACTAACCCAATTCGGCATAATTTCATACATACATAGTTGATGGGGCTTTCCTTGTTATTGTGCTAAGATTCCCTGGTGGTGGTGTCGACATCTTGCTATTGTTTCTTTCAAGAAAGATCTAAGCAGGATGAGAAGTTGGAGCTAGGTTGGGCAAAGAGTTAGAATTTTGTAGACTGAAAAATAATATTGACCAGGTGTTTCATCGCCAAAAAGGATTCAATTGGGACAAAGAGTTGCAACCCAGTGAATGCAGACATGGCAAGCCACGTGCACTCTGACCTGTGTGCCAAGATGGAAGGGAAAAGGAAGTTAGAACCATACAGCTTGATCATAAACAGAGTTCTTCCCGCAGGGTTCTCACAACTATGTAGAGCAAGAGAACTCCCATAATAAGCCTGACCTCCTTCCATAGACCCTTCTGACTGACTGTGTTTGCTTAAAGTTCTGGTTAATCTTTATCAACTTCATGGAATGAGAAAGATGATCTGCGAAGTGGCAAAAGCATGAGTGACAGGTAGAGTATAAGGGAAAAACAACCTCAGTGGTTGGGCGATGTTTTAATGTGACGCGGTGTGCTGGCCCCAAGGAGGACCTCAAAATCATTGCATGTGACATTAGGAACATAGTCTAAATCCCTCAAGATGTTACAATCTTCCGTCCTTTGGGCACCTATGCCATGCAGGAAGCTGGCATCTCGTGCATTGGAACAGACCCAGTGGGCAGCTGCTACACCGTGAACTGTGGCTACCTCTCTGTTATGCAAAAAACCAACACCGATTAGCAACACATCACACTCTAAATATTGATTAATCTGAAGCTGATTTCCTGGCTCAAGTCATGTGTGTGGTTATAAGCTGTTTCCTGCCAGGAAAACAAGGCAATTAATTTGAAGAGTTTCAGTGAGAGGCATGACACGTGTCCAACCTTCATAGGTATTTTCACATGCCAGATTGCATTAACATAAGCTAAAAATTACCCAAACTTTCCTTTGTTTAGAAATTATGAGGCCAGAGTCCATGTCTTATTCATTGTTATATCTCTGGCTTCTAAGATAGAGCTTGGCACATACTAAGTGTTTCTTGCTGACATAGAGTACTGGGCATGGGTGTTTCTGGCAGGTGTCTCCATGGTTCGTCCCAGGGCACCTGTATATAAACCAAAGGAATTGATCTAATAACTACGAGTCCCCACCACACTTTCCTGACATTCAAAAGTTTTTTTAGTGTGTGGGAGGGCCCTGGCAACTTCTCTATTTTCCATTCAGCCTCATCAACCTCCTTGCAAAGAGGCCTCTGGTATCCCGCTGGGCCCCTGGGGGGTCAGAGCTGAAGCTGGGGGAAGTGAGGTCAGGGAAGGTAGCACTTTAGCACCCACCTTACCCATCTGGGGTGGACTTCTCCAGCTATCCAGCACCTCTAAACTTTTTAGACAACTGCCCTAGCATTCTAAAACTTTCCCGTTTCTCCACAACAAAAATATTGGGTAAAGTTTCAAAATGTCCTATCCTTCCACACCCTGTTAACTCCGTTCATCTGGCAAGTTCATCCTTGTTAATGTGGTAATGACAAAATACTACAGTAATGTCACATAATCTGCATTTCTATGCCAGCTTAGTGGAAATAATGACTTAAAAGCAAAGGCCAAATGCACTGCAGCTGTAAGCAAGATACTTGGGGCGGAGGGGGACATTTCTGGGTCTCTTAAATTGTCACCTAGGCAGCCGCATAGATGTTCCACCTTGGAAGCTACTGCTCTGCTCTGCACACAATGCAGTGGGGCTCAGAAAGACACGCGAGCCTTCAAACATCTGTTTCTACTAGAAGTGAGCCTTAATCAAAGTCAAGTGTGACAGTGTCACACACAGTCACAAAACACAGATTCCCTTGTCTTTGTGTAACTGTGCTGAAAAAATTCTTTGAAAGATAGAAATGTGTCAGTTAATGTGTGTTCATGATAAAAGGCCCAAAACTGGAGATCTAAATGCATTCAATTCAGCCTGGGAATCAAGAAACAGATGAATTTATGCATTTTCTGGATGAAGAAAAAAATCTATCAATACTGCCTAAACTTCTTTCAGGATGAGTGCATCTGATTCCTTTAAACAAAATCAATAAGAAACTCTATTCAAATAACCCTCCCTTATTCTAAAGAGCTGAGAAAACTTGGCTCTTCTCTCTGCATGACCCACTTGTTATTTAATGGGGGCGGGGGGACAAAGAGATTGGAATATCCTAAAATCATCAAGTCTCACTCTGGGAGGTGCATTTACACTTACATGTGTATGTGGGTATGGCTGAGATGCAAACAAGAATTGACTTGTTTTTCTCACTCCTGCACATTCTGCCCCATGGGTCAACTAAGAAAGCCCTGGATCATGAGGGCTTTCTCTCCAAACTGGCTGAATCAAACTTTGCAGAGGTCGAAAGGGTAATTGTATTGGCTTAAAAGGCCTACTTTTCCAATTTCTGCTTACTCGCAATAAACAAAAATTCTGTTTATGTCAACAAAGCAAGCAATTAAGCAGAATGGGCGATGGTGTCTAAATGAAGTTCAAAATCAAGATATGCCTTGGGACACATTTCCCTGTTGCCCAGTACACTTTCCCAAACCTGAATACTGGCGAGGGAAACCTCATCACAATCATGATCAATACTCCTAGTGTGCTGGAGCCTCTCCCTGTTTAATGATTAGCTACACTATTTCTTTCAAACTCAAATCATACGAGGGTAACCACCATTTGGTTGGGTTTGACTTCTTTGAGCGCCTCCTGTATGCCAGGCATTGGGACAGGTGCAGGAAGTCTTGTCCACTCAAATTCTAACCTCGTCCTCTCATACAAAGAACTTCTCCCTTTAAACCTTATCCTCACAACAGCCCTCTGAAGGGTACAGAATTCCAGCTGAGGAAACGAAATGGATTCAGAGAGGGTCAGTAACTTGTCGTAGGTCAAACAGTTCCTAAAAAGCAGAAACCAAACTCAAATCCATATCCGCTAACTCCAAAGTCAGCAATGATGCATACACCTCTTGCCTTCCAGAAACACCCACAATGATGCCCTCAACTGGCCGGCTTACCTCTATCCCTTCACCACTTTCTGGCTACAGGTTAAGGGAGTCTCAGGACTTTGCTCACTCTCATCTTGAAAGGAGGTGGGGAGTGGCTAAAATTCTATCTGGTGGCTAAGCCTTGTGTCTGGAGAGGGTAGATGTGACCTGACCCACAAACACACACACCACCCTGAGCCATGTCCCAGCTCTTTTTCAGACAGGGATGGGAGACAAGAGCTACCAAATCAGAATCTCCTGGCACTGCCTCACATGCTGCTAGCTCCCTCTCCTTCCCCTCCCCACCACCTCCCAGCCCCTGTGTTCCTTTCTTGGGGGTGGGATGAGCCAATTCAGTAACTGATCCACTTTGGAATATTTGTGTTCTACTGGAGTCTATCCATCGTCTTTGTGCAATACCTGGCTCCTTTATGTCTTCTCTTCTATCTTTCTTTCAGTTGCTTCTGTTCAGCTAATTCATGGCTCCTGCACTTGTACCAACAGAAACAGATGAGCTAGAAGACAAGAGGTGAACACCATCGCTTGGGAGATTTTAAGAACTCTGATCAGGATGAATGTGGAAGCTACTGGCTGACATGAAGTTTGAGGATGATCTCTGTATTTCAAATATTCATAATCACTCTTGCACAAGCTGGACAACTGAGGATCTCTCTACTCTTCTAGGTTCTGTGTTACACACAGAGTAAGGAATGAATGAATACTTCTAGAGGGATAACCAGGGGCCATTTACAGACAGAATGCTGTACAAGACTCTGTCACAGCCACCATCTGCTAATGATCCCCAACATCCATCCACACTGTTAATGTCCTCTTACCTCTTTGTCCTCTGGTTGTCGAACAGGCGTAAATGTCTATTCTGAACATTTCAGTTCTATAGCAGACATCAATACCAGCCATTGTGAGATTTGTTTTCTCATTTAAGAAAAAATTATACCTTTGGAGACCAGAGTTTGGAATGGACAGAACTGACATCTACAAGTGCCACTGTCACAGATGGGCTGTGGCAGCCGCAGGCTGTGCGAGCCAAGTCTGGAGGAAGGTAAGAGTTAATGACATAAGAGAATGGCACTGGGGTCTGTTGAGCAGAGCAAGCCATGCCTGGCCCACAGCACTCAGCACCAGCGACCTCAGGGGGACCCATCTCATTACTTTCTGCTTTCAAGGCCCTGCCCTTCTCTGGGGAGGCTCTCTGCATCTTGACCTTTGGTGACCTCAGAATTTTCTGGCAGCTGTTAGAACCAGGATCGTCTTTTCAGAAATCTACTTGGCATCATTCTGTGACTTATCTTTTAGGCCTCCTCACAATTATTCACGCTTTAGCAGTATCCTAGCTACAGTCACAGTTCTGTTCTTAGGCTGCTACTGAAGGTTACTCTGTCTTAGCCAATGGAAAAGAAGGTGCCCAGAGCCTCTGGACCCTGGCTCCAGAAGCATGCTCCCATGAGGCAGGGCCTTAAAGGCATCTATCTGTTCAGAAAGTCACTTTCAACCTCCAGCAAATCGATAGGAATAACACAAAATGTGAATCGGTGCCCAAACCACGGATGATTGGCTTTGGAATGCATTCCTAGGCACACTCGGCTCTACACTGGGACACACACTCATACAAACTCAAGTGCTGAACTCCACCAGCCAGCTGCCTCTGGACTATATAAAGACCCGATCTTTTACCTCTCCATCACGGATGGCAAATATCTTCTGGTTTTATCTTTTATTTTTTCTTTAACATCCTGCTTCTATTCTGTGGCCTGTGCTTCCTGCTTTGTGTATTTTAGGATACTTTAGACATGACCTCACATCCTGGCCAATTGCACAGTAGCTGCTAATTGCGAGAACCCTGCTAATGGCCCATACATCTATGCATGACGGGAATGCGTTATAAGCAGCAAAGTCCAGAAGGCAAATAAGCTAGCATGAATAAGAACTGGACTCTGGAAGTAGATTGATGTGGGTTGCGATCTTGGACTACCTGTGTGGCCCAGCTATTTCACCTCTCTGAGTCTCAGTTACCTCATCTGAATGGGGATTATAATAGCTCCTCCCTCACAGGGTCCTTGCTAATATTATACAATGCATATAAACAACTTAGCACTATTACTACTACTACTAACTACTATTATTATTTAGGCTTCCAGATTATGGAATAGCTTTCTCCCTCTAGTGTCTACATACTTCCGAGATCCTACCCATTTTGCTCCACCTCTACCTTCTACCTGCCTACCCTCTCTCCCCAGACCTATCACTTCCTCCAGGAAGCATTCCTTAAAGAGCAGAATGCAAGCAATTATGCAGACTCTTTTCCTAGCTGTTTCATGTTTTTCGTATAGACGTTTACATTTCCCCCAATTTGCAGACTACACGTCTCAAAGGTCAAGAAGCCTTCCCTTTCAGCAGTTATCTCAGGTAACACATACCTCTAGAGTAAAATCCCTAGTGTTAAAATAATAATAATAATAAATCCCTAGCATGTGGCTAGGCCTTCAGAACCAAAGGGGAAGCCCACCTTCCAAGTCACACTAGCTCCCTTGGGTTTTGCAAAAGCTTCTCATTCAGTTGCAAAATGCCTTTCTTGATTACCAAAGTCTTTGCTTTTTTTACAGTAGCATATCTGAAGCCCATCTGAAGGGAACAGCATAGGCAGGAAGCACTGAAGTTTCCTTTTATGATAGTTCCAAAATCTATTCTGTCCTTCTCTGCCAAGACATTCATCCATGCTCTAGTTATTTCCCGCACGACGGCATTTTCTATAAGCTTCTCTTTGAAGCCCTACCTCACCACTTCACTACCTCACTCCAGTCTTCCCCCAGTATCATTTTTCCCCTTGCTGTGATCCGTTCTCTTAAATTTCCCTTGGTCCCTACAGAACTTAATACCCACCCCACTGGCTGTCTCTGCACTTGAAGACCACGAGGCCTCTAGGCTTTGCTCTTATTACTCTGACTTGGAATTGTCAAGAAGTGGTCTCTCTTTGCCAGGCCTTAGGATTTCCATGTAGAACTTTCCAGACTACCTGTACATTAATGTTTCACCCAATAAATACTCTACTACATCATTTCTGCCTCTGTGGGTAACCAGTGTTTTGTGGACAGGGATCATCTGTTTAAACTGAAACCCTGTCATCTGTTTTGGCAGTTTTATTTATGAGTCTGTGTGCTCTAACCCTGGGGCATAAATATTAAGTAATAATATCTCTTGGGTAAAAAAAAAAAAAGCATTCGTGTTAACTAACAACTTCTTGTGAAAATATGAAGTAAAGCCAACCACAAAATTTGGTACTGGGTCATTTTATCTTTTTTTTTCCTCTCCATTTTTATTTTATTTTTCTTTTTGGGTCATTTTAAAATATGCAACATGGATTGTTCAACAGGTAGATGCAACAGCAGAAATACAATTTGCATTTTCACACCCTCTTCCTTCAAGAAATGAAACATTTGAGAAGTAAAGAGTTGTTCAAAGAAACTTGAGCTGGATGGCATGTAATCAAATTCTAATTCCTGCCAAGTGTCTCGTAGGCATTTTTTAGCTTCTAAGAAGAAAGACTCCGAATAATGACAATGCCACATAAATGAAATGAATTCTGGACAATGACACTGCTCAATTTTTTTTTTCACATTCTGTGAATTTCCTATTACATCAGTTTCATGATTCAGCATTTTTCATTTCATTTATTTACAGTAATATATGGCGAGATAACCCCAGGTCTCTGCAAGATCCTGGAACATAAGGTAGGCTGGGCAGGAAGGGTGGGTGTCACCTTCTCTGAATTTACTATCGTTTGGGAGAAGTCAAAGCAGAAGAAAATCCATCAAAGAAATTGAGGGATATTGCCTCGCCTTTTTCTGAGGGTCTAAATTACTCTAGTATTTTAAATGGGTTGAAAAACAGGTTACCGCCATTTGGCTGATGTCTGAAAACATAAGCCAAGAAAGTGTGCACATGGTAACTGGCACGCATAAGCCAAACGTATTCTCAGAAATGACAATGTTGAAGACGCAGCAAAAGTCATCACTCTGGCGGTAAGCGCGTTACAAAGAACTCGATTTCTTTCTGGCACCCGCAACTTGGCGAGAGTGACCATGGAGGAGTTGAAGAGCGCTACAATCGCGAGGTGCAAACGCTCGGTGCCACGAGGACCGGTGGAAACTACGAGGAGGGTCGAGGCGGGTGGCATGCGCTGGGAGAAAGAGGCGAAGTTGGGCACGGAGGGAAAGCAGCTGCGAGAAGATCGAGGGCAGCCCAGGGCGGATGGGGTGGGGGCTGAGAGCCGTGCGCGGTGGAGTGGGGAAGGAACGCAGGGTAGCGGGACTCCCCGGTGCAGTGAGGGACAGGCCGGGTCTCCAGGGGCACCTGACCCGGGTCTGGAGCGAGTCTGAGAGGGACACGAGCAAGCGAGCAGCGCAGCATGTCCGGTCCACGCACCGCTCTCCGCGCGCCGGGTCACCACCCAGGTGTCGGGAGCGCCCGGGGAGCAGCGGCCGGGAAGAGAAAAAACTAGCGGCACCGCCCCCGCTTCGCGTGGCCGAGGTCCCAGACCCCCCCACCCGTGTCCCCGCGCGAAGGGGAGGGAGGACCCGCGCAGGGTCCGGCGCTCACCAGGTAGCAGAGGAGGAGCAGCGCGCAGGCAGGGCGGCTGCCGGAGCCGCTCGGGAGGGCCATGGCTGCAGCCCGGGCGCCGAGCGCGGGCGGCGGGGGTGGTTGCTGCTGCTGCTGCCGCGGCCACCCGAGCCCCGCGCCGCGCCGCTGCATGGCGAGGCCGCCCGGATCCGGGCCGGAGCAGGTCACCTGGTGCAGGGACCGGCCCCCGCCCGAGGCGCCACCTTCCCGCCCGCCCCCGGCCGGGCCGGCCGCCGCCGCCGCCGCCGCGCGCGCGGGGCCACCTGCCGCCGCTGCCGCCGGACCCGCAGCCCCAGCCGAGCGCCGGCTCCTCCCCGCCCTCCCCCCTGCTCCCGGCCCAGCCCGCCTCCCGGCCGCTCCCTCCTGCCGCCGGGCTTCCACCCCTCGGGACAGCCGGGGGCCCACGCAGGTGGGTACCGACCGCGGTCCCGCCCCTTGGCCGCCGCCCCCCGCCCCGGTGGCTCGGCTCCCGGCCCTGCGCCCCCTTTCCCTTTCTTCCCTGTGCTCCCCGCCCCCCGTCCCCGCTCTTCCTCGTCGCGATCTCCCCCTCCCTCCGTGTCCCTTGTCCCCTCGCCCCTGTTCCCTTTCTCACCTCTCCCTAATCCCATCTTCTCCCCCACCCCCTACTTTCCCCTTGTCTCCCTCCCCTTCTCGTTCAGTTCCTCCCACCCGCAGGCTCCCGCTCCCACCCACTCCTTTGGGGCGCGGGGAGCGCAGCCCAGTTCCCGCCGGTGCAATGGGTTTTGTTCGGTGGCTTCTTTTGGACAAGGGGCGCCATTCCCGCTGGGCGCTGGAGAGGGTGCCCCCTGCAGCCAGCCGGCTCCCAGCCCGGGGGGCTGGGTTTTGACCCCTGCCGACCTCCACCTGTCCAGCTCCCGGGCCGGGGCGGCCTCCCCGGCCGCACGCTGTTCGCGGGAGGGGAGCCCCGCGCTTGCCGGCTGCACGTCTGGATGTTTCCCCAGCCTTTGGTGTGGGGCCGCCGCGCTCTGTTTTAATTGTCCCGAGTCTCGGCGCCCAAAGCGGGATTGTATTTGATTTGCATCTCTGTGTCCCGGCTTCCACTTTGAAACTACAAGAAAATGAATTAATTAGGCCAATGCAATTGTACTGGAGCCCCGAATGAGATGGGTGAGGCTTCCGAAGTGCACAAACAGCTTTAAAAAAAAAAAAACAATCCAGGCACATCTCGGCCTTGGGGACGCAGGTTGGGACTGGCTGCTCGCCGACCTGGATTCTGCCGCCCACAGACGCAGGAGGCCCAGGGGTGCGACCGAGGGCGCGACCCCCCAGCCCTCCGGGAAGGGCATGGCTGTGCCTCGCAGCTCAGACAGCTGCATGAGCTCAGGGCTGCTGCTCCGAAACAGTTAACCCACCTTCAAGAAGTTCGCAGAAGCTTCCCTTGGGCGCTGGTGGATTTGTGCGGATTGGAACTATTAATAATAATACACTGGGAGTCAGAGAGCTCGGCCCTTTCCTTACGGAGGTGCCTTCCCAGCAGGTCAAGTCCCAACAGGCGTCCACGGAGGCTGGTGGTTAAGTGGGATGCTTAGGGTTGGGTTCTACCAGCTTGGGAAACCCTTGGTCCAGGATCTACCCTCAGGCATCTCAGTACAGGCCTGGCCACACTCAGCTCCTGGGCTGGCCTCCCTTACTGTTTTTTAGGTCACCTGAGAGCTGTGGCCCTGGGTCAGGCTCTTGGCCCAGAGTCACTGCAAGGTGATGCCTCCTATCATCCACATCGCCGGGACAGTTTGTGAAAAACTGTGTGGCTGGATCAACCTCGCTCAAATTTCAGGGTCACTATCCTGAGTGGGTCTTGAGAAACTGCTTTCCTCACACCTGCCAGTTAACGCTGATGCCGCTGGTCCAGAAACCCCATTCCCAGAACCACGGGCTTATAGGAAAGGGCCATTTCCGCTGTTCGCACGTCCAGCAGCCACCACGTTAAAGCATTTGAGGGTTTCTTTGTTTGACAGATGTCACCACCACTCTGTGCCACTTCCGCAGACCCAAAGCCCTTCAGATTATCCTGTGTGATGTGGAAAACCATTTATTCTATCGAGTGCCCAAGGGGATAAAAGATTCGGTGCCTTGTCCCAGATCATGTCTGTGTTTTTTTCTGTCAGGCCAAAGTATAATCTCCACTTTTTAGCAATTGTGGAAGGAAAATAAATAGTAGGCCAGTTCCAGAAAATGGTGCTTCACAGTATCTGTGGCATCCACTTGCCTTGGTGGCCACTGAATGGCATCCTAGGCCAGTAGTTCTGACTCTGAAATGGTTTAAGATCAGTAAAATCTCAGGGACCGATGCAGTTGGCCTGCTAATACCCTGCCAAGTAAAAATATTTCAAACAAACAAAAGTAAACAACACCCAACTACACTTAACCATATCTTCTCTCTACATTATTTCATTAAAAAGACAGGGCATGCTGATCATCAAAAAACTAGGAAGGACTGAGTAATCGTCCTAAAGGACAGTCCTTTAAACTGCATGTAATTTGCTTGTGAAAAACTCCCAACTGGTCTGTCTCCTTTTGCTGCGGACCAGTGGTAACGTACCCACGGACTGGCATGGTCCCTGCTGATGCTTGGAGACCACATTACTAGGAACTTAAGATAGGCAGGGTACACAGATCTGCCCCTACAAAGACAGCTGACCTTGGGTTACAGGAAGTAAGGGGAGGGCACTGCGTGGCAATGAAGACCATTCCCTCTTCCCACTTCCCTCCTTCATAAACCACTAGAGCCCAAGCAGAGGCCACCAGCTCTAAGGAGCCATCATCCCTCATGACCTCAGGTCTACACTCAGTGGGTTGGTGCCCTGCCCTACCTCCATCCCCACCCCCAAGCATTGCCTGTAGCCCCATGTGGCAATTGGCTAATCCTGCTCTGTGCTGGAGAGGCTTTGGGGGCTTGGCCTCTTCCTCCCATAGACTAAGCCAGGCAGGTCCACCCTGCGGCCTAGGACAGCTTTGAATACGGCCCAACACAAAATCATAAACTTTCTTAAAACATGATGAGATTTTTTTTTTTTTTTTAGCTCATCAGCTGTCGTTAGTGTTAGTGTATTTTATGTGTGGCCCAAGGGAATAATTCTTCCAGTGTGACCCAGGAAAGCCCAAAGTTTGGACACCGCTGATGTGAAATGAAGCTCCTTGAAAGCAGAGGTTGTTTATTGATCAGCTCTGTATATTCCCTCCATGCCGTGTATAGAAAGCTCTTAGACATAATAAAACAAAATGGAATCCATCATCTTCCATCCTCCCTTCCTGTCTTCTTCCCTTCCTTCCTTCTTTTCTTTTTGATCCATAGTTATCGCCTCCATCTCCTTCCCATCGCCAGAGGTCTCAGGAATCCCGTAGCCTTCTTCTCTCTCCCACCTCCTCTTTTCTTTCTGCAATTTCAGATAATTCAGAATAAAGATGAATGCACTGTGACATTTGCCTTTCCATCAAAATAGATACAAATAAAATAAAAATAGAAGACTGTTGTCAGACACCGTATTCTCCATCTTGATGGGAAAACCACGGTCTTTTTTTTTTTTTTCTGCTGTGGATGACCTTGAGGATCTAGCTAGATGCTTCACGCCATTTTTAATGTTCAGTCCTTCCGTATTTCTCCTGATGCCATGGCTTTACCTTTCCTATGTCCATTTCCTGTCTCTGTTCTTCCTATTTTGCAACCTCCATATGACCCATTACTTCCCATTTCTTCCTTCAAATACCCTCCTCATGTCCTGGTCCCCCCAGACCCCATCTTTTAGGCCTCAAGTCTCTGACTCTGCAGACTCTTTTCTGATGGCCATAGAGCCCTGGCTTTGAGAAGTTCTAGCAAAGCGGGGATAGAAGCTCTTGTGTAACCTGAGAGTTTTTCCAGCTCTTTCTATGGGAATGCTGAAGGTCTCCAAACCACTCAGTCTATAGCCCTGCTCCGAAACAAGCTGTATTTCTGGGCCTGTCAGATGAAATGCTGCTGCTCTTGGTTATTTTTGGCTCTTTGCCCTTCTGAATGAGGTGCATATTCAGCTCAATTCTTCCCCACCCAGAGCTGGGGAAAAGCAGGCAGCTTCCCTTAGCCAAGCTTCCTCCTGCGTCAGAGCACTTGTCCTAAGCAGCAGCTATCGGAGGCTCTCTGGATGACACGTGGGCTGTGTGCCTGCCTGCTTTGTCCAGGTGGGCAGCAGGGCAGTCCACCTCTGGTCCTGATGCAGAGCTCTGTGAGCTGACCAGCCCCGGGCAGGTGCAGTCAGGGGTCCAGGGCCTTGGCACCCTGCTGGCATGGCTGCAAAAACTTCTGCCATGCTTGGGGCCCCTGGGATGGGAGATAGGACATTTCAAGCTCAGCGAGCATAGAAATAACTGTATACTGGAGGGTCTGAGGAAGGACGTTACACCGGGATGCAGAGGGTCAAGGGCATGTGTCGGTAGGCGGAAGGATATCTTTGGGTGAACGTATTGAGAAGAACACGTGTGTGTGTGAAAAAGGACTGGAGTAGGGTGAAGTTGGGTGTGAATGTGCAGATCCACATGAGATGCAGAGGAAGAGGAAAGAGTAACTGGGGTTCCTGGGAGAGGATGTCGGTGTAAATAATTGAGGACGGATGGTGAGTGCACGTGAGGTCCGGGGAATGCGGGTTGTGTCTACAAGTCCTGACAATATGCTAGACCCGCGTCCTGCCGCTGAAAGTGTGATGCTTAGGCGGCATTAACATCGACTTGGGGCTGCTCGTCTATCAGGAATATCCAACCTCATGTGAAACGAAATGTCAGGATCAGCTGAACGCTTAGCGAGGTTCCTATAAAATAAAGAAAAGCATCTAGAAGGGGAAGCTAGACCCAGGTGCTCTGAGTAGCTACTTATCTGCATCTTTTCCTGAGATTTCTTTTTAAAGTTCTTCCCAAGTATTTGATGGATCAACTCATGTAACCCTCATGGCATCAGCAGCGTTTTACAGATGAAGGAACTGAGTCATTGGAAAGACCAGAGACACACAGGTGTGCGGCCTGTCGGGAGGTCACACCAGGGTTTTAGACTTCGGTCTCTGTCAGTGCCCTGCTCGATGCTTGAGAGCTTAGATCGCCGTGTCATCTGTCCAGGATCTGTGCCACCCCTTGCGAGCTGTGTTACCAGTCCCTTTTGAATCTCAGTTGCTAGGTCTATACAAATGGGGATAAATCTGCTGGTTTGCCCATTTATAAGGTGTCCTGAAGGCCAGGCAAGGTAGCATAGGTAGGTGCACGGCAAATCATCAAGCCTAGATAAGAGTAAAGCATCGTTTATGTATTACTCCCACTTGCCTGCTTCCAAAAGAAGCCCACAAGGATACATCCTGATAAGACCAGGAAAAAAGCTGGGATGGCTCAGCCGATCATGCACTCATTTTGCAGCCTCGGAGACCAAGGATCGAATCCCAGCTCCAGCCCATGCAGACTCATGTGCTGAACTGGGATGTGCCCCCTGTTCAGTTCTTGCTGGGGCCTATGTGGAGGCTCCCCGCCCAGTTCCTGCCCTGCGCAGCCCCGCGCCCACCTGTGGAGTGAAACTATATGGAAAACTAGTGCTGTCAACTGTGGAGACTGCTCTGGGCCCTCCCCCCTTCTCTCTCTGTCGTCTCTCTCTCTGTCAAAAACAATAAAAAAATAAATCTTAAAAAAAAAAAAAAACGACCAGGAAAAGCAGAAGGTCTATAAATACCTGTGGTAGCATATCTCCAAAGTAGACCACACCCAGGAACCACATGTGCCATGATAACCCCAGGGCAGGTATTTCCCCTGGGGGAAGCCTGCTGCCATGTGTGAACTGTGACTAAGCTAGGCATGTGGAAGGAGAGAGCTGCTCATCCAGCCTCCAGCTCCGCCAACCGCCTCAGCCCAGGTGCCAGACAAGTGACAAGCAAGCCATCTTGAACATCTAGCATAACCGAGCCTGTAGATTCCGACCTCAGCCATCCCCCAGATGAAGCTGTGTGTGACTGCCCAAGCAGCACTGCCCAGAGCCCAGCTGAGTCCTGCCCGCTCATCAGACCGTGAAAGATAAAAATGAACTGCTGTTTTGAGCCACTAAGTTTGGGGGTAGTTTGTTCACAGCAATAGGTAACTGAAACAGTAGTACCCTATGCTAATATTAATATTTTAACTGAACGGTATAGTTAGCATTGAGCTTCCTAGTATTTAGAGCAGGATGGCTTATTTGCACTTAATTGAGGTACGAAGGTTTATCGGAATGGGTTGTTCATCTGACTCATCTCCTTGCAGTTAAATCAGTGAAAATTAAACCGTCTTCCTTCCATGAGAATTTCTCCTGTCTTTACCACAATTACAGTTGTGCAAATTCTATAGTGTGCCCTGCTGGAGCAAACCAAAGAATTGCCATTGTCACTAACAAGAAATGCCCCTTTCATCTGCCTAAATCTCATAGGCTGTAGCTCCTGCCCATTTTCTCCCGTTTGTACTCAGGGTGTCTGCTGCCTCCTGTCTCATTCCCATCCCAAATTAAGTCACAAAAGGGCTCCGTGACTCCAGGGTCCTAAGCAGCCCAAACTAATGATTAAAATAGAAATGCTGAAAATAGTTGAAACTGAAGCAGATTGGATGGTTTATTCAAACCTTCAGGAAAAATTACGATTCAGCCTGGCATTGAAGTTTAGACTCGTGGTTCCTAATCAGCTCAAATGCAATACTTCCCTGGTGCTAACCCCTAAAAAGGGGAAGGAAAAAAGAACATACATAACATATAGACATGGCCGTCCTTGTGTCCTTTAGAATCTGTGCCCTGGGAAGTCAGGAACCATATCTGTCTTCTGAATAGTGTGATGCTTAACACCTTACTGGGTCTTATTAAAGCTTTTCTTCATTAAGTGACCTTCCAAGTCTACGATAATAGGCGACATGAAGACGTGAAATCACTGTGAGCCGGTGGTTTCTATTCGCTCCAGTGTGGCCATGGTGAATGGGCATCCCTTGCCTTTTTCTCCCATTCTGGGAACTCTGGCTTAGCACATGGGCATTTGAGGTCGCCTCACTCACTTGGGATCTGAACTAGGTCCAGGCAACCCTGCTATGGTAGTAAACTTTCTCTTTGTGTTCCCTTGACCTCATTTTCTATACTGCCCCCCACCCCCCATTTGTCTTCATACCCCCAAAGTAGGCTTCAGAGTCCATATTCTGAAACTCTGTGAGTCGCCTGATGGTTGGGAGAAAGGTCCAGACTCAAATCCCAGCTGAGCTCCTTAGCTGACTTTTTGCGTAGATACTTCCCATTCATCAAGATCTTTCCCACCATCACCCATGTTTCAGTTCATTGTCTCAAGAGTTCTGTGGAGTAAGTTGTTATGGGTTGAATGGTATCCTGACTCCTGGTACCTGTGAATATGAGCTTATTTGGAACTAGTCTTCACTAAGTAATTAAGCTAAGATGACATCACAGGGTGGGCCCTAACGCAGTCAATATGGTTGGGGTCCTGACAAGTAGATGGAAATTTGGACATAAACATGCATCTAGAGATGACAGTGTGAAGACCCACAGGGAAGACGGCCATGTGAGGACAGAGGCAGAGGCGGGAGTTTTCCTGCCAAGAACCGAGGAACGCCTAGGGCTGCAAGAAGCTGGAAGAGACAAAGAGGGATCCGTGTCCAGAGGCTTCAGAGGCAGCGTCTTGATTTTTGGACTTCTGCCTTCCAGAATTGTAAGACCATAGATGTCTGTTGTTTCAAGCTACCCATTTTGGAGTACTGTGTTCCAGCAGCCTTAGACAATGAATATGTAGCTATGGTCATTGTTCCTATGCTTTAAAATCCAATGTTATTGGGTACCAGGCTCGGTGCTGAATTGGACCCAAGGCTCCAGGTTGCTACAAAGCAGATCAGAGAGCCTGAGCCTTCAAATGAATGTCCTTGCTCATTCCCTTGTGTCTTAGGCTCTCTCAGGCATCCCCCACCCATCTCCACTGCCCGGCTTGAACCCATTCCCACAGCTGTCTCCGAGGTAGACAATGCTGGGACCCGATGGGACTTGGGAGGTCCCCTGATCCAACGCCCTGGGTTTTCCAGGTGAGCCAGCTCAGGTTCAGAGGGTTCAGAGGGGCCAGGCTTCTCGTAGGAAGGCAGCAGTGGGCTCCCACGCTTCTCACTCCCTGACTCTAATGAATTCATGTTATGAATAAATTCAATGAACAACAAATGTTTGTGAAATGAACACTAAATTATTAATGACTGTTAAAAATGTGTTATACCTCCCAGAGGTATTTGCACTTGAAACAATGCCTTAACCCAGAAAAGGCAATTCCTGATACTGGGGTGGGGTGGGGGTGGGCAAAACAAGGCAGGGAAATTTGGGGGTGGGGGGGTGAGGGCAGAGGCTTTCACTGACCCTTTATCTTATATTGCTAGAGCAACTTCTGTTTCTGCCCAGGGTAGAGTCAACTGGCTACCTTGGAGAATTCTGGAAGCGAACTGAGGAAAAGCTTGCTGTCCTCTGTACTTTGAGAGGCCATGCAGGGCTGTGACCAGTGCCCTCTCGGTTTCAGAAGGAAGCACTGGCCTCATTATATGCATGTACCACGACTGCTGTTTTAAACTCCAATACTGCTGAACAATTCAGAAATAGATCCATTATAGGTCTGCTTTAGCCTCAGGGCTTTAACATAGGTCACTAGCAAATCCAAGATTGCACAGTAATTCAAACTCTTAAGAGAGAAAGAAAAAAATTCTCTTTAGCACACCCCCTACCCCTGACTTGCCTCCCTTCCCCCAGCAGAACAGGGAGCGTCTTTTCATTTCTGTAGTGCTTGGGAATAAACAGTTCTAACATTGAACTTGAAATCTAAATTTTTCTTCAGCTATTAATTGATAAGAGCAGCTCATTTTCCCTCTCATGCTCTGAAGTAAGATTACAGTGTAAATAAACTGGGTCAGGTTTAGCAGGACGGACATGAACTGTTCCCTAATTCCTCTTAATCTTTGGTAAAGGAATAACTAGGATTTGGATGTCAACATTCAATAAACAATTATGTCACTTTTTCCAACGCCACCTACTTAGTCCACCGTTCCTTCAAATACAGTCTGCCAAATCTCCAAACTGTGTTGTTCAATTGCAACCTTGTTTTCTTCTAGCCCATGAGAGGAGTCGAGGTTGTAGGAAGGATTTGATTTCATTTACATTCATTTTTAGAATATCAGAATCTGCTGAAACAGATCAGGGAAAAGGGGTCAGTTAACAAGGGTTTTCTCGACTACTGATCACCACACCTTGCTCAGCATTTCATGAGCCTGGCTTCTCATTTTCACAGTGCGTGAGACTCATTATCTAATTATTAATCTCACCCTAGTGTTCTGAGGAGCTTATGATGCCCGCTGAAGTTAATGAAGGCTTTTCTACCTATAGATCTGGTGTGAAATCACTGTGTTTGTCCGGGCGCCCACAATACGGTAGACACTGATAGAATTGACAGAAGGGAAAAAGAACGAAACAGGAGGCAATGAAGAGGAGGAAGCAGGAAAGGAAGAGAGGGCCAGAAACCAAAACTAGATTGTAACTTCAAAACCCCTCATTAGGAAAATGGGGCAGTTGAGGAAGAACTCACCAAGTCATCCGCTTTGACTTCAATTAATGATTCATTTATATATGTTTACGTGGCACATTTTCTCTAGGGAGCCCACTGTGCTTCGCAAACATACTAAATAATTAACTCTCTTGAATCTGAGTGAAGTGGAGAGGCAGCAGCTTTACTCCATTAGAGGCCAGGCGGGTTGGTGGGTGACGAGCGGATGTCTCACTTCGGCGAGGTCACCCCTGTGCTGTTCACCAGCGGTCCTACAGCACGGGGCCTGTCCTGGGGGCTAATGGAATACTATGGCAATCCGTTCTGGCACCTTCCACCGTCAGCAGCTTTTGTTTATATAGATAAGTGATGGTCTGTAGATAAACAGACAGACAGGTAGACACAAATAGGTACGAATTACTATAGAAATCCGGTATATTTTGATGGAAGGTGTTATTAAGAAGATAGTCGAATGGGGTACATTAAAATAAAACAATACTGCCTTCAAGACAAAAATAAAAGGAAGGGTGTCAAAGCAACAACATCAATGATGGCCTTAAATCACGTGACAAAGGTCAAATGCCAAATGGTGAGCAATGGCATTTACTAAGTTGTGTTTAAACATGTTTTGAGTTCCTAAAATTGTATCCTCACTGTACCGTTGACAGGACACCATACAAAATAACCAGCCCATAACAAACAAACAAACAAATCTTGTAACACAAATCATTGAAACACCTCTCCGGAAAGTATAAAGGTGTCCAAGTCAGTGGAGGACGAAAACTAACAAACCGAAAAATAACCCAAAACAACAGCAAGAACAAAAAACAAATTAAGAAAATTTTAAAGAAGTGAAAGTGGCAGCTGTTTAGATGCAGCGAGCACGGCTGCGGAATGAGCAGCGCAGTCACACTGTCATCAGGAAATGTATGCCTTTGTGGGCTAAGACCTCTGGTCAATTATAGGAACAGACTTCTTTCTGTTCAGTGCAACTTAGAACTAGTGAATTGGCATTCACACGGGTAGGAGGACAGGCATGGTCCTTGGTGAGATCACGGTAATTAAAACCACAGCATGCATTTGTTCGTGTACGTACCACCCCATGGCACTTCACCAGCAGCTAATGTGGAGATCTGGTCAACACTAAAAGTTCCAACGTGGGAGACGATGGTGATGAACAAGAAGCCAGGTTTTCTTACCTTTTTAAAATGAAAGCTAACCTTACCCCAAGACCATGGCCAGGAAATTAAAAAAGAGAAGGGTGGTGAGTTGGAAGGGAGGAAAGTTTAAAAAAACATATTTATTTTATTGTTTTTGATAGAGACAGAAACAAAGAGAAAGGGGAGGGCCCAGAGCAGTCTCCATAGTTGCACGTCATCAGTTTTCAACATGGTTTCATTCCATACAAGTGGGTGGGGGCCGTGCAGGGGTCCTCCTGCATGGAAGGCATGCCCCCTTAAGCCAGGGGGCAAGAACTGAACTGGGGGACTCCCGTATGGGAAACACCTCATTTCAGCATATGGATCCTCACTGGCCAGGGGTGGGATTTGATCCTTGGTTCCCAGAGCTGCAAAGCGAGTGCTTAACCCACTGAGCTATCCTGGCTTCCCCAGAAACTTTTTTTTTTTTAAAGCAAACAAAACTATTCTATTGATTTCCAACTCCACCTAGAATCCTGACCATGTTCACTTTTTATTTTATTTTTATAAGAGGAGCAACTTGGTATGTGGGATAGAATTGGTTCTCCACTAATTCCCAATCAAGGCTTTGGAGCAAGTTGTTTGACCCGACTGAGCTGCTTTTGCATTGAAAATGATGACAGCCACTCTCAGGATTGTTCTGAGGATTAAATGAAATGGGGCTTTGCAAACTCCATAGATGTGCGGTTATTAGTGTCCTTGTGGACAGGAATGAAAGCCTTAATGTTCAGGGCACTCACTTCTGAGTGTCAGGATTGAAAAATACACAGGTCTCTTCCTCCCACCCTCTTTTAGAAGACAAACATTTCATACTCCTGCCACTGGAATATTCTAGAATCATGCTCCAGTTTCAAAGATGTTAGGCTCATGTTCTTGTTTGCTTTCCCCCCTGCACTAGCCCAAATTAACAGGCTAATTTCAACATTAGCCAAGGATCAGTCTTTAACCTTAACATAAAAGGACCAATATTTTCCAGCCCAATCATCCTGCTTCCAGCAGCACAGATGACAAAACAAAACAAAACCTTCTCTGTCTATATTTCTTCAGGGCTGTAGATAAATTCTTCTTCCCCTGAATAAACATGCAGGCTGCCTGGGGTGACTTCTGTCTAAGGCTTCCTGATATTCGGACCAACTTTTTCTAACTTCATTCACATTTGTAGTAGAGATAGCTTATACCTTCTCATCTAAAAATATCAAAAGCTTTTTCAAATCATGAAAGCTGTGGTGTTATTAATATTTTAGGGGGTATTTTATGATTATTCACGTTATGACTCTCTCCCAGGATATTTGCTTATTCTATTCTAGTGTGTGCATGTATGTGTATAGTTTGAATCTATTTTATATATTACACATAGAGACTAAACAACTATTTGTTTAAGATTTAGTTTATGGTTTTTGACAGAGACAGAGACAACAAGAGACAGAGAGAAGGGGGAGGGCCCAGAGCAATCTCCATAGTTGTACATCATCAGGTTTCGACATGGTTTCATTCCACACAGGTGGGTTGAGGGCCGCACAGGGTGGAAACTGGGCTGGGGGCATCCCACATGGGAAGCTCACCCCAGCCAGAACTGAACTGGGGGCCTCCCACAGGGAAAGCACACCTGAGTTCAGCATATGGGTCCGCACGGGCCTGGGCCGGGATTTAATTCTCAGTGCCTGGGGCTGCAAAGTGAGCACTTAACCTGCTGAGCCATCTCGGCTTCCCTAAACAACTATTAATATACATGTTTAATAGCAGTGAATTTAAACTTATTCTGTACATGTAAGTTTATATAATTTATATTTTATATCTACATACATTTGAACTTGTCTATTTCTAATCTCAATGCACCAGATTTCAATTTAGGATGGTTAACAGGTACTTGCATGACATTTCTAAATACTGCATGTCCAATTATATTTTTTAAAATCTGCCTACCTAACCAATTTAACAATAAGAAATAGGCAAAATGCTGGAAAAGCCCTGGCAGCAGCAAGGTGAGAAGTAACACTCCTCAAATGACAACGCTGGACCCCCCAGCTGTGATCTCATTAAACCTCACAACACGTGAATAGGGATTCAGTCCACGCTTTTATTTTTATTTTCAGAAAAAGGACAGTGGAGATGCAAGGAGATTTTGCCAGTGTTCAAGGTCACTCACATACAGCATGGTAAGGAGGCTGAAAGTCGAGTGCCGTCAGCCTTCTGGGGTGCAGCAGCCCCCACTGCATGGGTCTGTCTGTCCCAGCAGAGGTGCGGGAGGGGGGCACCAGACCCCTGCCCTCTCTTGGGAAATTTGACAAAGCGTTTCCAATTCTTCTAGATTGTGGTTAAGCATCCAAACGATTGTGTCATAGCTTTTGATACCCTCCCATCTCCCACCAAAGCTGAGATGGGGAGGAATATTTTACATCTCCAGAGCACAGAAAGCTAACAACCGGTTCCTTTTTAGTTCCTCTGCAAAGAAATGGCAGCACTACTTTGTCATGACAAACTTAACATGACAAAGTGGACCCGCAGAATCATAAACTCCACTTTCCTCAGTGAATAGAAAGGGACTGACCTGTCCCATAGCTGGGAGTTTCAGGGAAGGCCAGAGTGCCGTCATTTTCATAGACATGCTATGTGTCTAAATAGTTTGAGAGGGGAAACTGATTTTAGTTGGAAAAACCTTGAGTGGTGTTCTACAGAACATTAAAAAATATTATGTCAAACCATCTTCAAATTATTGGCAATCCTTGTTTCTATTTTATAGAACCCCCACACCAGGGTTTATCAGTTATGGATCAATGACTGTGGTTTAAAAGTGGGGGAAGAAATTTTGCGCGCGCGCACACACACACACACACACACACACACACACCACCACCACCACCACCACCACCACCACCACCAGGGGGACATTTGGCAATGTCTGGAGACATTTTTGGTTGTCACAACCAGGAGTAGGGGTGGTATTGGCCTCTAATGAGTAGAGGGGAATGGGGAGGGATGCTGATAAATATCATACAGCGCACAGGACAGTCCCCTGAACAAGAATGACCTGGCCTAAGACGTCAACAGCACCAAGGCTGAGAAATCATGCTCTGTACAATCCCAGTCAACATTCCAGAAACAATGGCCTTTCCTCTTCCTTCCGTCCTTCCCCTGCTCAGAATTCTGTCCTTCCAAGTTTTCTGTGGTCTTAGCATGCTTGGACCAAAAATATTTCTTCAGATCTTTTGAATCTCTGAATGTTGAATACTTGGGGTACAAAAATTACTACTGTGATGTATTTTATTATTAGCATTGTAAGTCGAGTCAAGAACATTTTTATTTTGAATTTGTCAACATTTCATCTCGCTAGTAAATTGAAGGCCCAGCACACAAAGGCCACACATTACCTTTCAGGGGAGAGATTATGTCAGTCAGTTGGGTGCTTTGTGCTATATTAAAAGGTGAAACCAGGCTTCCCTGTCAGGCAGTTGCAGATAAACACATTTGGATTCGTGAGCAGCAAGCGCCAAATTCCTGTCCAAATGGCTCATTGTGCACATAGGAGACTGCAGATCTGGACCACTGGAGCGTGTCTCTCTGCCACCCCTGAGCATCCTGCTTATTATCCACTTAGTCCAGGGAGACTAGCCTGCCCCGCAGCTAACAGCTGTCATGGGACACCTGTAATTGAGTCAAGCTGCTGGTCAGGGGCTGTGTAGAGGCACCAGAAGTTCTAAAATCCTCTTCCCTGTGTGTCTCTGAGTCCCACAACCCACACTGTGAAATTGGATCCCTTCCTGTCCTCCACGCATTCTTCCCCATGTGTCAACTTTGCTCTTACAGTAAGGACGAAGCTCCTTTAGGGCCTACAAGGTCCTGCCCACACCCCTTGAGCCCTCCATTCCTGCCACACTGACCTCCATTTGAAACCTCATGTAAGTCATACTGCCTCCCACCACAGGGCCTTTGCATGAGCTATTCTCATTTTCTTGCGAGCACCTCTCCCCACCCCCCACTTCTAATGAACTCACCTGCTCATTTAACAGATATCAGCCCAGTCTCACTTTCTTCAGGATACTTCCCAGACCTCCCCAACTAAGTCAAATCCTTCTAACACACATTTCCATGGTACCATGTTCTTCCTTCAGATCACTCACACTGATACAAATTTAAACGTTTTTGGTGTGATTATTTGAATACTGTCTGGCTAGGACACATCCTTGTACTCCAAAGCACTAAGCATAACACTTGACATATAATGGGTACTGGGTAAGTATTTTTTGTCTGACCATTTAATTAAATGAATGAAAGAACAAGTAAATGAGTGGATGAATGATTAAATGAAACTATCCTAAAATCTAAAGTCAGGAGTCAAGCCATAGGTAAGAACTGTCATGTATTTAAGTCCAGGTAACCATCTGGATTGTCAGTATTTGGTATTTAGATTATTAAAGGGAGCAGAAGAGAAACCTTGCCTACAAAACATGCAACTGAGAAACCCCCTCCCCCCCAAAAAAAACACAACCTGTGTACTTCACTTAAAGCATCATTAAATTAGAGAACAACTCCCACATTCTGCTCTAAGATGAAGCCAACATCCAGATTCTCATTGCAAAATTGGCTGCACTAGAATTCTCTGTCCTTTTTCCCTGATCCTGCCACTTCCTAATGTAAAATATCCACAGCTGAGCCATTTCTTTACATTCTTTTATTTTTGTTTTGCAAGGTTAACTTTCCTTCTTCTGTTGTATGTTGTGCAATACCCAAGAGGGTTATCACTACCATTTGAGATATTTAAATATGACTTTGAGAAATGAGTCTGTTTTAGATATAAAAGCCTACAGTCACCATGATGAACATGACTGCAATGTTTAAAACTCCTAAATAAAGAGATACAGCACTTTCTGCATATTCATTGCTGAAATGAATATTATATATGATTCCTAATTTTGTAAGCATTCAAATGAGGCAGTGGAAGGGAATGCAGATTTACTTATTTTTACCAATGGAAACAACTTCTCTTGACCAAAAGAAGAATTGTTTCCTCTAATATAAAAAGCAGTGTGTACACAGAAGGCAGTTCTATGTGTTAGTCTCTGAGCAAAGCTTTATTTTTATATTATTGTGTCACTTTATGCATAGTCCCCAAGTGCCTTGTCAGTGACAGCCACTCATTAAATCACTTAAACGATCATATAAAAATAAAGATGGATTTTAAGCTATATTGAGCCAGTCAGCTAGCGAGTACTGATTGCTCCCCATGGGGTCTCAAGAATTCTTGTAGATGATGGAACTATATGTTAAAGAAGTACATGGTCTATTTCCTTAAAAGGGCTTAGAGAATAATCTAAGTGACAAATAAATGAACCTGTAATCAAAACAAGATTACCGTATTTTCCGGCGTATAAGATGACTTTTGAAACGAAAAAAGTCAACCGAAAATCGGGGGGCCTTTTATACGCCGAGTATATCCCGAAAAACGTCTCGATATGCCGCTAAACGAATTTTCCAACTCGATCCTGAAAATCGTCTGGATATGCCGCTAAACGAATTTTCCAACTCAATCCCGCACCCATCACTGCAAGGCTGCTCGGACCGCCTCTCTACCATATTTTCCAGCGTACAAGACGACTTTTGAAACAAAAAAAAAGTCAACCGAAAATCGGGGGTTGTCTTATACGCCCGGTCATCTTATATGCCGGAAAATACGGTATTCAGAAAAATACTGTCTTGGCAAAATGAGTTGAAGGTCAGCAGTGGATCCCCTTCACAGTCAGTCAATACGATGCCCATGCTTTGCTGGGCAGAGGAGAGAAGCTGTTTCATAAATGTGAAATAGTTTGGTGAGAGGTTAGCTGGTCATGACTCGGAGTGAAGAACCTCCGAGAGATCAACTTGGCTGATCTGCAACTGAACTCCTCCAACTTGGGACAGATGAAGCCACAGGATGAATTTGGTGCATCTTCCAAAAGCATCATTTCCTCCTTTTGGCAAAAAGAAAAAAAAAATGTGTAACATTTTTCAACATGGAAATAAACATGACTATATCATAGAGAAGAATTTAAAATAAAAACCCTGTGAAAACGTGGAGCCATAAGAACTCTCATAGACTGGTGGCGAAAGTAGAGATTGGTACAACCACTCTGGAAAACAGTTTGGGAGTATCGACTACGTTGAAATACATGTATGCAACACCCACGATCCAGCAATCTGTAATACCTCTAGATATATACAGTCCCCAATTTGTGCTCAACAGATATTTACAAGAATGGTCACTATAATATTAGTCATAACAACCAACAACTGGATACAACCTAAATGCCCACGAACAATAAAATGTATAACTAATTTGTGGTATATTCACATAATGGATCCTCAACAATGAAAATGAATGGACTAGAACCACACACAGCATCATGGTTGAATCTCACCAACATGTTGAGTGAAAGAAGCCATACATAAAGAAATTCATAGTGTTTGATCCAATTTACAAAAAACAGGCAAAACTGGACAATAACATCAGTGGTCAGAATAGTAGTTGGTTTTCTTCTGTGAGAAGATAGTAAGGCACAAGGGTGTGGAGGGCGGACTCCTGGTATATTTGTTCACCTAGTGATCATATGCCTTAGGATAATTCATGAAGTTATATACCTGTGTTTTGTGCACTTTTGGGAATGCATATTATACGTAAATCACATAATTAAAGCTTTTCTTAAAGCCTGTGACCCTTTAAAAATAAAAAATTCTAATGTTCATAAAAATGCATTGCTTGTGGGTGGGGCTACCTTCTACCCGCATCCCCCCCAAATTCGTTGAAGTACGTGTTCATCATTTGTGACAGAGTTCAGGAGGCAGGGGCATGGGAGAGGGTGGGGGAGGGGAGGTATGGTACAAAACCTGGCTCCTGGAAGGTGGGTGGGAGCTGGCCAGCTTCTGCTCCTAGTCCTGGGGGCATCCATCCGGGAAGCCACTGCCTGAGGATTGTGCCAAATGTAAACACCGGACCCAGGTTATGTGAAGTGACTGGAAACAGATTAATCAGCGGTGGAAGCAGGAGTTGGGTTGAAGTACAGAAACTGGAGGGCAACGCCAGACAGATGACTGACCTAACTGGTGAGGCAGTAAAGAGGCAGCAATGGCGAGAAGTTGCTGAAGAGTCCAAGAGCAGGTCACAAAGTAGAAAGATGGGTGGGTCCAGGATAAAGCTGGCTCTCCCATGCCGCCGTATAACAGAATTAAGACTCCTTGGAATCAGAGAATTCTGAATTTGAACCTGGGCTTCTAGGTGATGGAGAAGGTATATTTGTCAAGGTAGGAGGATAAAATGCTTTCTTCCTAGCAGTTTGTTAGCTTGACTTATTAACTTCTAGATATTAGGACAGGTGGCATGCTGACCTCCTTACGTACTCTTGCCCCAGCACCTGTGAATGTTAGAGATGAACATGCTAGAGCCTCACATTCTCACTTAGGAAGAACTGCCTCCCTGGCAGAAAGCACATTTTAGTCACTTATCAAGTACTGTTTGGAACACTGATTCTGACATACCAATGCCAGTTATTAGCTGTCACTCACCCCGCTAGCTGTGGATAAACTCCACGTTGATAACCATGTCATCTGATTTACTTGTACCGATAAAAACTGCTGAGCAGGACAGGGTTATGCTGGAGTCTTGAAGGAGCTGTTAGAGATCTCCCCAAGACTGGTGCCAGCCTACACATTTTGGGGACCATTGCTTTGCCATCAACACAATCACCTAATCAGCTCTGCACTACCCAGAAGGACATGGTGAGTGGTTCTTGAACTCTTTACAATCAATCTGCTTGGTTTCCATGGCAGTTTGCTGACCTCATACTTGGGGACCCCTGCAAAGAAGGAATGGAGTGTCAAGTCTGGGCAAACACTGAGGCTCGCCTGGTTCTTGGTGCTCACTGGCTTGCTGCCACTTCTGGACATGATTCTCCACACTGCTTCCTATTACTGGCTTGAACAATGCTATTGAATTTGGTCACTTAGTAAAGGCCGAGGTGAGCAGTACCGAAGGAAATGAGGCCAGCCTTCAAGGTTATCTTTGAAGTTTCTGGTCTTAATGGGAAAGATGGCAATGACTTTGGAGAACCAAAGGGCAAGGGTCAGCAAAGGTTTTCTGAAAAGCACCAAATCGTAAATATTTTAGACCTTGAGGGTCATACAATCTCTGTTGCACTGACTTGACTCTGCTTTGAAACCAACCACAGTGGGAAAGCAACCAGAGGCAACACTGAGTGGCATGAGGTGGCTGTGTTCCAATAAAACTTTATTTATAAAAACAGCGACAGGCCCAATATGGGATGTGGGCCGTACTTGGCAGACCCCTGTTCTTGGGTATAAATACTCCCTGAGACTGAGCAAAGAACTTTAGGAAATAGATTAGTTTCCTGAGTCAGTGAGAAAGACAAGGGCAACGCCATGTATCACACTTAAGCTAAATCTCACGAGAGGCTCTGCAGAGCAGAGGCCTTCAGAAGAATCCATCTAAACCTCCAATCCGCTCATGTCTTTCTCAGCCTGAAAACCTTCGGGGCTCACATTCACACTGAATCTGACCCAGTCACCCTGCCTTCTCCTCCAGAGTCATCCTCTGTCACTTCCACATATACTGTGCTGTCCAGCCAGGCAGAGCTCTCCCTGATTCCTTATTAGCGCTGCAGTCATGTCTCCAAACCTTTGCCTATGCTGTTCTCCTGCTGAGAAGACTCCCTCTTTCAAACTCTTGTTCATCCTTCATCCTTGACATTTCCCCTATACCCTCACATTGGGCTAATGTCCCCTCTCCTCTGTTCCCAACACACTCTAAGGCCCACATGTCATCACTACAACTTCAGAGCAGTCCCTTTTAATCGATCGCTAATGGTGTAACCTTACCTTGTGTGGTATTTTTAAAATCTATTGGCTGTTTCTCCACTGGGTTGTGAACTCCTTTCAGACCAGCTATGCTTTCTGAACCTTCCTTCGCCCTGGGGTTAGCACTGAATCTGCCACACTCAGGATGCTAAGCACACGTTTGCACAGCTGTTCACCCCGGTGCAGAATCTCGTCATGCTAGGGCCGTTGGGGACCTGTGGAATGGTTCATATTTAGATGGTCTGCTATTTTTATAAGACACTTCCAGTGTGGCTTAGTAAGTGACTTCCTGACAAGGCACTTGGGAACTGCTCATAAAGGACAGAATAATATTAAAAGCAAATCAGGTTCAGAGGTAAAGATACAACTCTCTCTTTTACCTACATTATATGCTCCCTTCAAATCAGGAAAGGCAACTGTTTTAGTTTAAACAGCTGTTGTGTATTTATGATGTGCACTGCCTCTTCGGAAGACATCTCATGGAAGTCTCGTTCTCATATTAGGTATGAGGCCATGTGGCATTTCTTTTTCCCTTTGAATGTATGTCCTAGGTCTTGTTGATTTAATCTCCAGTTCCACGTAGTATCCCAAGGCCAGCATTTATTCAGTGGAACCCTAGCAGGTCAAAGTGTGGCTGCAGTTTTTCAAAGTGCTTCCTGGATGATCCCTTCTAGGGTTAAATCCAGGGGGAATCAAATGACAGATGCCCCAAGTCTTATTGCTGCATGTTTGTCCAAGGAAAAGGGCAAGTCAGTGATTGAGACAGACTTGTCAGTGGAGCCTCACCACGTCATCAGGTTTTCTGCAGCACCCACTTTACAGGTGCTGCTCTTCATGCACATTAAAGAGTAGAACACACAGGACTGGGGTGCAGGGGCCCCCAGCTCCCTCATCCTGCCATTAGGTGTAGCCTCAGGCTTACCTGGAGTGTGGGGGGGGGCAGGGGCAGCGGGGTTACTTTTTTATAACTTGCACGTTATAGACCAGGACGACTGGCCCCAAGGAAACCCAAGGCAAAAAATTCCAAAGACCAGGCACACCTAAAACCTCCATAAAACACTTCCTTTCTCTAAAACTTCATAGAGCCACATATTTTTCTCCTTATTTGACCCAAGAACTCTTCTTTTTTTTTAGTTAAAATTTTATTTTATTGTTTTTGATAGAGAGACAGAGAGAAGGGGGAGGGCCCAGAGCAGTCTCCATAGTTGTACATCATTAATTTTCCACAAAGTTGCCTTCCGCACAGGTGGGTGCAGGCCATGCAGGGTGGGAACTGAACTGGGGGCCTCCCGGATGGAAAGCACACCCCAGTTCAGCATATGGGCCCACACTGGCCAGGGGCCAGGACTCGATCCTTGGACCCCAGGGGCTGCAAGGCAAGTGCTCAACCTGTTGCGCCATCCTGGTTTCCCCAAGAATTCTTGAGAAATCATTAGGACTGTGTGGATCCCCACAGCTGGTCAGTCCTGTGCCCAGTTAGGCGGCTGCATGGTCACTGCTCTGCCTTCGTCCAGGTCTCTCCTGTCTGGCCATGTGCTGCTCCTCACTGAGAACCTGCCGAAGTTTATCTCCACATCAGCCTGGTGGGTATGCAGGCCAGCTTCTCAAGGCTAGTGAGGCCCCGGCGAAACAAGAGAGCACAAAAGGAAAAGGGGTAGGAATTGGTTTCTCTTAGGCTTGACTGATTTCCTCTGGGCCCTGAGGATGGCAGGGCATCAATAGAAAATCAAAGATTTGTACTTTCCCAGGGAGGTCTGATGGAATCAGAGGCTGCTGCTTCCTTTGTTGTTTTGCAAAACTTCACTGGAAGGAAGTTCTCCATGTGCCTCAGTTACACTGAGCATTTTCCTTCTGCTTTTATGTGGAAAATTTCATGCTCAAGTCAACAGCCACTGAAGCTAATCAGATAATTCTGTGTAAACAAAGGTACACACTGGAGTTTTAGAACTATAGAGCCTTTCAGTTCTTTTGCCGTGTGTGTGTGTGTGTGTGTGTGTGTGTGTGTGTAAAGAGAGAGAGAGAGAGAGATCATAACATGACATGGATAACCTATTTCAAAACTAGCCTTGTTTCCTAATCCTAGACCCACTGAAGCCAGGAGCATGGCTCCCACTCCCCTCCCCCAGAGATTCAAAGATGAAAAAGGGCTTTGTTCCCACCCCCTTTGGAAGAAGGTGAACCTTTCAATTCCTCTGAGCAGAGGGAATCATTTCTTTCCTTAGTGTGTGACGTCTGACTCTCTGAGGCTTCAGCCCCCATTGCTAACCACTCCCAACTCTACTCTGAGCTCCTGAGCCTGGACCCTGTTATCTGCCCTCCTTCCGGACGTCTCCACATACGTATTCCCCAGGCATCTCCAGTCCCACTGGTCCAAGCCAGCGGCCCTTCTGTTCCGC
Organism: Craseonycteris thonglongyai; assembly: GCA_004027555.1. Taxonomy (NCBI): domain Eukaryota; kingdom Metazoa; phylum Chordata; class Mammalia; order Chiroptera; family Craseonycteridae; genus Craseonycteris; species Craseonycteris thonglongyai. The sequence continues at coordinate 14,299 of PVKE010001150.1, read as the reverse complement.
CCTCAGCACCCCCAGACCTGCTCTTCCCGCAGCACTGTGAAGACGCCCAGTCAGTCATCTGAGCGGGATATCCGATGGCCCTGGTCAGAAACTCTCTCCTGGGAAACAAGGCAGGCCCACACACATCAGCCAGGGAAGCCTCCTCCTCGCTTGTCTCCATGGCCGGGCGGTGTTGCCCACTCCCTTGTCCTAATTCAGGCCATTAGCTTCTTTTCCAGACCTCCCCAAATGCTGGGTGGAGGTGCCCTTCAGAGCGTGGGCCCGGGACAAGATGGCCTGCGTTCAAATCCTACCTCCACCACTGAGTCACTCCAGGGAATCTTTCTGTGCCTCAGTCCCCTTATCCTTAAATAAGAATGCTGCCTCGTGGGCATTTAGAAAGAACAGGGATTGACAGGCTTCTCTTATAAAGGATTAGGTTGTAAATATTTAGGTTTTGTAGGTCAAGATGCAACATTAAGGCTATGAGAGCGGTATTTATACAACTAGAGAGAGAATAAATTTCCACAACATATTTGACTGACAAAATTCAAAAATAGTAATAATTGAGGATGATTTTTTAATTCGTTTTTAAACACAGGCCTGCTAATGAAAACAGTGGAGTTCTCTTCTGGGGAAAGATAATGTTTTCTTTTAATTAAGGTTCAAAGTTAGTGTTCCCTGTCATCAATATGTATGGCAAAGGCTCATCTGTAAAAACTGTTCTTAGTTCACGGGCTAAAAATAAAAACAGGTGGTGGGCTGAATTAGACCCATAGGCCGTACCAAGGAAAGAAGACAAGAGATAGTGCAAAGTGCTTAACATACAATGAATATTCAAAGGGTTCAATAGTAATATAATTACTTCTTACCATCCTACCTCCTTTCACTGTTGGCTTCAGTCATGTGAATACTTAGTTTCCTCAACCTGTCATCCTGCTGTGCCCTGAGCCTTCACCTCCTTAAGAATCCTTTCATCCTCCCCGCTTCTTCTATATCTTCCCTTCCCTGAGAGATATGTCCACTCCCCCCTCAAGGCTCGGTTCCATGTGACCCTTTGCAGAGCCCCCACCCTCCTGCTATAGCATTTAATCATTAATTTCTTTCCCTTTAGATTGCAAGTAGAAACTACGCATTACTCACAAAATCCAATGCTCCGCCTGATCACGTCACGTATTCAGTAACTATCGGCGGAATAATAACTGAATTTCCCACATCCAAATGGAAGGCTCAGCAGCAACCTTCCTTGATTGTCCCCATTCCCGGGGAGCTCTTTCTTCTCTGAGTCCCTAACGCATTTGGGTCTCACTGATTTTTCTTGTAAGATACACGTTCTAAAATAATGGCTAAGAGCCTTGGCTCTGGGTACAAATCCCAGCTCCATCACGTCCTAGCTTTGTGGCTTTGTACAAGTTACTTGACTTCTCAGAGCCTTCACTTCCTTGTTGGTAAAATGATAGGCTGACCAGGCGTCCCATTTTAAATGGGACAGAAAACAACAGGGCAGTTTCAAACAGTACGTATGGTCAGTCTAGCCTCTAGTCTTACTGGGCTACATTCAAGGTGCCAGCCTATAAAATGAGGAATGATGGCACCCAACTCATATGTGGTTGGCAGATTAGATGACATAAAGTATATAAAGCACTCATCATAGTGAATACTCTGTAAACGTTCATTGCTTTACTCGCATTTATTGAGAAGTGACCATGGTTTAAGCCCTTTCATTTATTTATGTTTATTCCTCACAATGACCCTATGAGGTAGGGACTATTTTTATTCCCATCTTGCAGATGAAAGAACTGAGGCACTGAGAGAGAGGGTGGCTACCTTGCCTAAGGTCACACTACCAGTGCTGCAGAGGCAGGATTCCAACCCACATTGTGGGGCTCCAAGACCGTGCTGCTAACGTACCCAGTCCCTAGGCGTCTTATTTGGGGTAGAGAGGTGTCTTATTGTGGGTAGAGAGGTGCCTCTTCTGTACGATTTCTTCGTACCCTCCCCTAGCTGCCAGCACACCACTGCACACGTGGTGACACTTAGTACACATCTGCTAATTCCCTTGCTTGTCTCTCCTCCACCCTGATTCAGAGCAGGGATGCAAAGACTGTTCTAGAGAGATGTCCTCCCGTCCGGGTCTGACAGACCTCTGTGTCTTAGAGAAGGGGACAGGAAGGAAAACAGACGGGAGAGAATTCCACCTGCTCAGAAGGCAGCAGAGGAATTCGAGTCCATCTTAGAGAAACTTCTAGTCCCTGCCAAGGGCACCAACCTCTCCATCAGTGAACAGCTCTGAGGACACCAACCAACACAGGCGGATTGCCCTGATTGTCTGTAATGTGACGGCCCCTCTTAATCAAAGTGATGTCATTCACTGATTTCGGAAAGTGAAGGATAGCAAAATTAATGATGGCTCAAGTGGGCTTCTAATGGCTACGGGCTGCAGGGCTGCAGAGCTGTCTGCATTTCAACGATTTTGTGCAGGCATTTCTTTGCTAACAAGGGTACCATTAAGTCTTAATTACCCAGAACCAAAGCCTCACCTTGCTGCTGGCCCCCCTGAGAGCTCCCTGTGAAGTCAGGGGGAGCTTTGCCTGCAATTCAGCCCAGCAGAAACTTGCCTGCGAATGTCTGCAAATTACCTTGAGCGCCTCTGATGGAAACCGGAGAGAATTATTTATTTTTAGAAAGTTGGCATAGCCCCATCCCTGCCTTGCCTGACGCATAAGCTCCATGTTGATCAAAGTCCACTCCCTTTACCTCTGATTAATTCTGAATTGTGGATGTCTTTTCTTCATGGTTGATGATTGCACCTCTTAGGTCTAGCCCTCAGCCCAACGGCCTGTATGTCCTGTTGTTCTCAGCCTTACTTAGCAGCTCTCTCTGGAAAGCCTAATGCACTTTCCATTAGAAGAACAGATCTGCCCTTGCCTTTCCAGTAGTGGCGTGCCCCATGGCCCTCACGTGGAGCATATAGAGAGCCCCCTCCTCTGCTCTCCCTTCCCTCTGCTAGTAGATGCTCCGGGTGCCCCCCCCCCCGCCCCTTCCCTGACTGGGAGCTGCTCCCTTCTCAAGACTTGCCCTGGGAGGAAAGCTCCAGGTATTTTCACCTGCAAGTGCCTGGGAGGCTTTGCCTTCCCTCTGGGGACAGCCCATAGTCAGGATTGCCTGATAATGAGCACGAGGCTGCCCCCCACCCATGCTCCAGCGATCGGCCTGAAGCTAGACCACCTCTCTGCCTGCTTCCCTCACACCTTTACAGGTGTCATTCCAAAGCACTCCCTCAAGAAACTGCTTGCCCAAGAAGCCAGGCTCAGCGTCTTGGCAACCTAAGCTCAGACATGTCCATGGCAAGCAGAAGTCTTTAAAACCTCCGCCTGACTGTGACTTCCTGTCTTAAAGCCTCCCGTGCCTCCCATCAGCCCAACTCCATAGCATGGGTCTGCACGGCACAGACCTGGTGCTGCTAACACCTCACGCTTCACACTTCCTCACACCTTCCACCTCACCTAACCAGACATGCCCTGCATTGGGCCCGGGGCACGTGTGTGTGAACCCATTGCCCCGCGTGCCGACCCCTACCACAAAGTCCATCCCAGTGGAACTGCCTGTCTGCTTGTTTTTTTCTCTCTCTGGACTGCAGACTCCTCTGATACTCCCAAAGCCCACCATGCATCTGGCCCAAATTAGACCTTCTCTAATTATTTGTTGATTGATACAATGATCGAACTAGAAGTTCCATAAATGCCTAATAATGATAGCCAACTTCAACTTAATGTAACATAGCAACACTTGCCCCCTTGTGGTTTATCAGAAGTTTTCCTAAATAGAATTCCCTGGAAGTATGTGAAAAGAATGAGATGTTTTTAATATATACTAGACTCTCCATTAAGCAGAACTCAAGCAACCGGTACTCTCAAGCAACTGGTAAAATTTTTTTTTCTGGTTGCTTGAGATTTTTCCAGTTTCTTGAGAGTGCTGGTTGCTTAAGCAATGGTTAACAGTCTACTTATATTTATCCAACATCTACCAATCCCCATGGCTGCCAGTTAACTGAGAGTTTGCTATATGTCTATATGCAATCTGGTTAGGATGTCTAGCAAATTAATCTATGAATGGGCCCTGGTGTCTCAGAAGGCAATCAAAGACTTCCCAGCCCCACTGTTCTCTGACTTTTAGCAATCCCCTGCTGAATTTTACCCCCACCCCCATTGCCTGCTCCCAACAAAAACATAACAAACAAACACACACACACAAAACGGCCAAACTGTGTAATTCCAAGTGCCAGAATAGTTCTGTGCATCTGAGGAAGAAGCCCTTGAACATCAATGAGCCATGCTTTAAAATCTGCCATTTCACTGCCTACTGTTCAGAAAAGCATCACCCTGCAAAGAAGTTGCTCTTGAATGCAAACCTTGTGACTGCCAGAATCATCCAGTGTTCTGACTTGCCTAGCTCTCACTTTGGAACTGGGTGTATTACTTAGGAGAGGTACATTAATTCTCGGCATGAACACAGACAGAAACAGCGGCATTAACACATTACCAATGATGGATATGCAAATGGAACAAGAACAAATATTAAAACAGCCCTATCTATCTTTGCTGGTACCTTGTTGAGTCCAAATTCATGGAAATATTAATTCTCCTAGAATGCTTAGCAATGGACTATGTAGTAACATTAGCATATATGGTGACATTCTTGAGGAAGCTGATAATTATCTCTTGTTAGCAAGATCAACTTACTGTAGTCTTTCACAGCAGGGACAGAAAAATATTTTGACTTGCTATGCTAAGCAAAACATGATGGCAGGATAAACCAAGGCATTTAAACTAGTAATAATAAAGACACACAGCTATAGTTCTCTTCTACATACAATTGATAAAAATTGACAGGAAATAGACATGGTGTTAATAGAAGAATACATTATGAATGGTTGGTTGAGACACAAAGGAACAAACTTTTTTCCATTGCTTATGTTATTATAGCTAATATTTGTTAAGCACCCACTGTGCCTGGCACAACTCTTATCAGGAACAAGGATAATCATAAATTACTACCTGTCAGCCATGTGCACAGTAACTTCATTACGTGACTAGGCAGCACTCTTATTATGTCTTTGGAATCTATTAAAAGTCTCATTTTGAAACAATGAACCAAGAGGAGCAAATTTATGAATTGTGGATCCCTGGTTTTAAACCAAAGACTCAGTTTGAAGAGAGAGAAAAAATTCTAAAGAAAAACATTCTTAAAAAAAAAAATTAATTTCTGCCAAGGAAAATCTAAGAACATACGTTCGCAAACCCAACCAGATGCCTCCGGCTGTGCTGTAACAGAGATGAGGCAAATATCTAATTTCACAGGAAAAAATTTATAGACCAGAGTCTGAATCAGGCTGAGTCCAAAAACCTTCCCTGCCAGGTTCTCAGTCAAACAACACAATAAACGTCACTGTCCTCACACGTCCAAGATGTCCCTCTGATTTCTGGCTCTGATCAGTGTCATGTTGTCACCTCCACTGATGTATCCAGACATAACTCACCCTTTGGGTTTAATTTAATTTGCACAGTGAGCCCAGTAGATTGTTTGCAAGTTGGCCATATAAATCTTCACGTCAGTGCATACACATCTCTGCAATGTCGCTGTGCACTGCCTCCTGTCAAGCAGTGGAGGCTATCCTTGCCGAGGACATCAGAAGGCTTTGTAACTTGCCTGAGCCAGGTTGTAGCAGAAGTGATGTGTTGGTGGCTTTTGAGCCTAGGTCTTAAGGGACCTTGCAACTTCTTTTTTCCCCTTCTTAGAACACAGGGCCACCAGGTAAGGAAGCCTGGGCTGAGAAAGAAACCCAGCCAACACCTAGTACCAATTGCCAGGTATGTGTGTGAGGCCATCTTGAACCATCTAGTACCAATGATGTGCACTGAATGTTTGTGTTCTCTAAAATTCACAAGTGGTGGTATTGGGAGGTGAGACCTTTGGGAGGTAATTAGGTCATGAGTTTGGAGCCTTCATGGGTGAGATTAGTGTGCCCTTATAAGAAAAGGTACAAGACAGATGGGTACTAGACTTATCAGAAGGATTACTTCATAAATTATATGAATGCTTAACCACTGAGCTGTATATATATAATGAATATAAAATAATATTGAATGTCAAATATATATATATATATATATATATATATAGTCTCATGGATGTAAAGTACAGCATAGGTAGTCAATGGTATTATAATAGCTATGTAAGATATCAAATGGGTAGTAGACTTGTTGGGATTATCACTTTGTTAGGTGTGTAAATGTCTAATCATTATGCTTTTTTGCACACCTGAAACTAATAGTAAAGAATTTTTAATGCAAGAAAAGAAAAATAGAAGAAGAAACACAAGAGAGATGCTCTCTGACTCTGCCATGAGAAGACACAAGGAGATGGTATGCTTCCACCTACCAGGAAGAAGAGTCCTCACTGAATCATCTGCCAGGTTAACCTTGGACTTCCCAACCTTCAGACTGGTAAGGAATAAATTTCTGTTATCTAAGCCACAGAGTCTATGGTATTTTTGTTATAGTAGCTTCAGCTGAGTTAGACACACTGTCATAGCCCCAGGTGAGTCCAGAAGAGATCCAGCAGAAGAACCACCCCACTGAACCCAGCATGACGCTCAGGGTCATGAACAAATAAAATAGTTACCATTTTAAGCCACTAAATTCTGAAGCAGTTTGTTACACAGCAATAGGTACTAGACAATAACAATGTGGTAGACTTTAAGATTTAGTGCTTTATTTTAAAAGGGGGCTTCTGCGGTAGCTCAAGGAACTGTTTTGATTTGTGAAACTAAGAAATTTTGTCTCCTTTCTTTCTCATCATAAAGAAATTCACACTGAGACTGAACTGTTCAACCTTCCTTTGCCAAGGGAATAATGAAAATTGAAGGTTCAGAAATGATTGTTCAATGGTTGACTGATAGTTTGTTTACAGTGTGGTAAGTTAAAAGGCAGCTCCAGGCATTTTCCTCGGTCTAGGTGAGGTATTGATTGCCAACCCTGCCACAACTACAGCTCTATTGCCAAGACTCTGAGGTTTAAGGGAGGGCCTCTTGTGACAGGGACCCTTGGAAAGAACCAACTCTATATATACAGAAGTAAATCTATCTATCTATCTATCTATCTATCTATCTATCTATCTATCTATCATCTACTGGGAAGGAGGGGAGAGAAAGAAAAATTTTATTTTAAGAAATTGGCTCATATAATCGTGGGGGCTTGACCAGTCTAAAATCCTCTGGGACAGACTGGAAGATTCAGGGAAGGATTTCAGTTTGAGTTCAAAGATAGTCTGCAGGCAGAATACCCTCTTTGTCCAGGGGGGTCAGTCACCATTTAATGATAATACCTTTCTTTTTATTAAATGCTGAGTACTTCAGGTACATTGTCTCATTAACTCATTCTAACAGCTGCCATTCAGAGAGGTTAACTGACCTTCCCAAAGTCACACAGCCAACTAGCATTCTAATTCAGAAAGTCTGACTCTCAGGCCCCAAAACCCAAAATCTTAACTACCATACCTGATAAAAACATACTAGGGACACTGTGGCCTAAATTAAATCTCTGCATTTAAGCCAACCAGCAGGTCAGAAGCACCCACTCTGTTAGATGTTCTTAATGGTACACAATGAAAGGTAAGATTGGGGCCTTGGCCTTGAGGTGTGATGGTCTACTTGATAGGATAATTATGACTAACACTGCTCCTTTCTTTGGGAATATGGAACTTTTAAGTTTATCCACAGGGAAAGCTTTTAGCTACTAGGGGCTGCATCATTTCCAATGAGTTGGCATTTTACTCTCCAAACACATCAGCAGGTGGATGCATTTTATTAGAAGAGTTCTGTAGGCATTGAGAGAGAGCTGAAAACTAAAGGAAGCAGCAGGTCCAAGTGGTAGCTAATCACTACCCTAGGCAAATATGCTGAGTAACTCAGACTTGGTTTCCTCTCATCTTGAGTCTTCTCCCGCATCTGTGCTGCCTACCTGACTTCCAGGAATGGGTGAGGATAAGGGCTGGTCAAATAGAAGTCACATCCGGCAATCCAGGGCTGTGTGCCTTCACTATGTTCTTAAGACAGGGCATCAAGAAGTGGCTTCAGTGCTAATCACAAAGAAGTAATCATGAGACCTGCATCCTGGAAGCAGAACAGCCTTGGAACACAAAGGAAGGGCTACACCCTGGTATTAGCTGTCTGCTGTCTTTGCACACTTTCCTGTCCAAAGCAAACAGTGGGGCCTCAGGCAGCCATTGGGGCCAGAGTGTGTTCAGAGGGCAGGCAAAGGGAAAGTTGTCATAGAGGGTGGGTCCTTGTGCCCAGCACGCCAGATCCTGGCTGCTTCATGCAGCTGTGGCGAAGAGGACAGGGAGCTGAGACTAAATGAAACCCACCTGCGAGGTGTGATGGATGGAGAGGGTGGGACTCCCTGTCTACAGGGGTTTGACCCAGAAGGGCAGCTGGGGGCAGGTGGGGTCATGGGCAGAGCAACCTTAGTGAAGATTCAGATAAACCTAGGTTCCCAGAGGCTGTATTCATTTTCTAGGGCTGCCGTAGTAAAGTACCAAGAACTGAAAACCAAAATTGCCTGCCTCCCAGTCCTGGAGTCTAGAAGTCCTACCGTATTTTCCGGCGTATAAGACGACCGGGCGTATAAGATGACCCCCTAATTTTACAGTTAAAACATAGGTTTAGGCCTATATTCGCTGTATAAGACTACCCCCCACTTCCGAGGCTGTAGTCTTATACAGCAAATATAGGCCTAAACCTATGTTTTAACTGTAAAATTAGGGGGTCGTCTTATACCCCGGAAAATACGGTAAATCAAGGTGTCCGCAGGGCTGGTTCCTTCTGGGAGTTCATGGGGAGGAGCTTTTCCAGGCCTCTCTCCCAGCTTCTGAGGACAGTGGGCAGGCCTTGCTGCTCCCTGGGTTGTAGGGCAGCCCTCCTGTCTCTGCCTCCATCTTTACACGGCATTTTATGTGTGTGTCTCAATTTCCTTCTTATGATGACACCAGTCATATTGGATTGGGACTTGCCCTAATGACCTCATCTTAACATGATTACATCTAGTCCCAAAGAAGGTCACATCACAGAGACCAGGAGTGAGGCCTTCAAGATACCTTTTGGGGGAATACAGTTTAACCCATAATAATAACCCTAACGGGGTCTTCCCCCCTGGACTGTGAGCAGCTGAAGGATGGGCACTATCTTATTCATTTCATATCCCCAGTGCCTAGTACCATGCCTGGCAAAAAGCTCATGTCCAATCAGTGCCCAATGAATGAATGAATAAGTGATCTGTGCGAAAAGGGTTACTTAACCAAAGGTCTGAGAGCACAATCCTGGCTGGGTTCCTACCTGGTGGTCTTTGGCAAGTCCTTTCATTCCTCTGAGCCTCAATTTTCTCCTTTCTAAAATCCATACAACCCAACATGTAGGATGGTGGCAAGAAGCCAAATAGGCAGAGTATACAAAATGCCAGCCACACAGTAGGTGTTCACTAAATGGGTGGCATTATTGTTAAAGGCGATTCTTTTTTTTTTTTTTTTTAATATGTATATGCATTTTGTTTTTTTAGCTTTATTTATTTGTTTATTTATTTTTTGACAGAGAGAGACACACACAGACACAGAGACAGAGAGAGAACTGAACTGGGGGAGCTCCCAGTTCAGCATATGGGTCTGCACGGTCCGGGGCCGGGACTCGATCCTCGGTCCCCAGCGCTGCAAAGTGAGCGCTTTACCCACTGAGCCATCCCGGCTTCCCCTAAAGGCAATTCTTGATTTAACCCTATATTCTACTCTTTGTTTCACATTTCTTTACATCACTTTCATCCCATCACATCAATTCTTCGAGACTTTCAAAAACCTACCCTACTGTACTGGCTGCAATGCTTTCAGTTGGCAGTGACAGAAACCTCATTCAAACCCCATTCATACAAAGCAGGGTGGAGGGTGTTAGCTGATATAATGCCCTATTGTAGTGGCTTTAGGCAGGGCTGGATCCAGAGTGCAAACAGTGACATCAGGGATCGCCTGTCTCTCAAACTGGCCCTTGGCTAGTGGCTACCAGCAGCTTCAGACTGAAATCCTCCCAGCCTGACAACCCCAGAAGAAAGATATAGCCTTTCCTGGTTGCAACATCAGAAGAGATCCAAGGAAGATCCTAATTTGCTTTGTATGAATCATCTGCTTATCAGAACCAGTCACAATGGCCAAGAGCATAGGATTCGTGGATTGGCCAGTCTGGGTCATGTGAACAGGGAAGGGCAGTGTGAGCCTCCTGTAAAATGGGGTCCCTGAACAAAAGAAGGTTCTGTTTCAAAAAGGGGTGCTGAAGAGATTGAAGTAAGATATGCCCCTGACCCTTGAAACTGCCCATAGGACAGAAAGATCAAACATAAGGCTAAAAGCAATCAGGTTTCTGTAGAAGAACTCAGTATAATTTTTGAAACTATAAAAACAGAAAACATAGTTATATAGAATAACATGTCACTTGAATACAGTGGCATCAGGGGAAGCCGGATGGCTCAGCGGGTTAGGTGCTCACTTTGCAGCCCCAGGGTCCGAGGATCAGGCCCTGGCCTGTGCAGACCCATGTGCTGAACTGGGGTGAGCTTCCCATGTGGGAGAGCCTGGTTCAGCCCCCGGCTTGCAGGGGGCGTGCATCCCATGCAGGAGGTCCCTGGCTCAGTTCCCACCCTGCATGGCCCCCTGCCCACCTGTGTGGAACTAAACTATGTCGAAAGCTGATGACGTACAACCATGGAGACTGCTCTGGGCCCTCCCCTTCTCTCTGTCTCTGCTAGGGATGGGGAGGGTTGATGGGAATGAGTAGAAGAGGCCGACCCGTATTATCAGCTATTAACACCGGGGTATCCCTGCCCGCAAAGAAGACTGGAGTGGTCAGGTGAGGGAACACCTTAAGGCTATAACCAGGGCCCACCAGGCCAAGGAAGTGGAGGAGGGTGGGGACAGAGGAAGTCCTGTGGCAGGAAGGATTGTGTGCCATGTGTCCTGTGCTGAAGACAACCTTGTCCGAATCTACTTAGGTTCACCTCACAGTGTTTTGTTTTGTTTTAACTTATTAGCTTTATCCAAGACTCTGGCTTTATGAAAAATACTCAATAACTCAGGTTTAATTTCCCTGGGGAGGGCAGATTTGAAATAACTATCAAATCTTTTTCCCCCTCTTTTGCTACACTAAGCAAACTGGGAAATCTTTTCCCCTGAGGGATGATAGTTCGGTCACTCATAAAATAAACATTTTAATGCTATTTGCTTCTTCTTTCTTTCTTTTTCTTTTTTTTTAACTTTGCAACAGTGTTTGCATATAACCCTCCTCATTTTATATGTCTACATTTTTTTTTTTTAATGAGTAAGACAGATGACCTCTCCATGTTTAGGTTTCTGAGAAAAATTCAACTTAACTGTATGGCCATGGGTTGACGCAAATGAAATGATTCGTCGATGGAATTAGCTGGCATTTGTAAAGTGCTTGAGAATTTGTCTTGCCATCTCATTTTATCATCACTGAACCGCAAGAGGCATTATCCCCATTTTATAGATGAGAAAACTGAGGCCCAGAAAGGTGAATTTGCTTGTTAAAGTGCCACAGATAGACTTGAACCCAAAGAATAACATAATAACAGCTGACATTTACTGTTCTAAACACTTTGCATGCAGTGTCTCTCAAAAAATTTGTGAGGTGCTGTATTTTCCCGTGTAGAAGATACTTTTGTCTAAAATTGTTAGACCAAAACTTGGAAGTCATCTTATACCCACCAGAGTAACCTGTGTATTGATTTCTTGATGTTGGGTGAGAAAAGTAGGGGTTGTCTTATACATGGGGGTGTCTTATACCTAGAAAACTATGGTGGGTTATGGTTATCACCCCCATTTACAGATAAAGAAATTGAGGTTTAGACAGTTAAATACATTGGTAACGATTCAAACCCAGATCTATCTCCCTGCAAAGCTGCATCTAAATGCAGGGCTGTCCCCAGGAAAAACATCAGCTGAAAGGAGGAGATGAGAAATGAGGGCTGGACCCTGGGCCACCGAGGGGAGAGCAGTCAGATCCACTCCACTGCTCTGCTGAGAAGCCTTCGGCTGCCAAGCCTGCTCTGTGGATGAACTATTTCCCGACCTTGGGCCTTCAGAAGTGCTGAGGCGACCTGGATGGAAGCCCAAATACTGAGAAGAAGATGCCCATGTGACAAAATACCAGTGTGAGCTGCTGCCTGCGGACCTCCCCCGCTGAAAACTTGGGAACCCCTCCGACCACAAAGATGCGGTAGCCAAAAAGAAATGTCTGGTAAGCAGAGAAGGCACAGCAGGTCCCACTGCAGCCCACAATCGTGGTGTAAGCCTCTTCTCCCTCAGTGGGTGTGGACTAACGCGATGTGGGGGAGGCAGCCGGGATACTGCTGATGGCTTCACTCGCAGCTAAGGGCAGCCCTGCGTCTCTCTCTAAGCATCCCCCTCCAGCCTTCTTCAAATGACAGAGCGCTCACTTTTACAAGTTAATCAAAATCCTGACCACCGATGAGAAAGAAAAAAAAAAAAGTTCTCCATTAATTAAAATCTCAAAAGATGCCAGTGGTAACAGTCTGCAGATGCTTCCATTCTATGCGAATCCGATCGGGAGACCAGACACCAGCAGGGGTGTAAGCGTCACAGGTGCTATGATTAGACCTGAGAGCCTGTAGCTATGACAGTAAAATAAGGAAGAATTTTAATCTACCTGAAATGCCCAAGATTTGAAGGAAATTAAATCATTAATGAGAAGCAAGGCTTTCCTTGCCTTGCCAAGAGAGGTTAAATTTTCAAATATCTTCCCTGTGTAATGGTGTCTCTTCAATGCCCAGAGAACATCAGAAAAGAAAATCTCCAGTCATTCAACAAATGCCTACCATGTGCCAAGGGTTTTGGAAGGTGCTGGAGACACAAGGGGATGGTAGGCACATTCCCTGCCCTCATGGTGCTTGTAGTCTAGACGCAGGGGTCTCCAAACTTTTCAGCCCGCAGGCCACATTAACTATCAAACAGCAGTTTGGGGGCTGACTACATACTCGAGGTCCAAATAAAAAAGAATCAAAACATAGATGTTGTTTTTAATTATTTATTTAATAGTATTTTATTCAGATAAAAAGGTCTCCACGGGCCGGATGAGAGGGCCTCGCGGGCCGGATGCGGCCCGTGGGCCGTAGTTTGGAGACCCCTGAGGGAAGGACAATGATGAACATATGAACAGGTAGGTTGAGGATTCTGCACAGAAGAACACAGGGAGATGGATGGAGAGTGAATGGGGACAGAGTAAGGACTACTTTAGGCTGTGTGGTCACCCTGAGGCTGTGCCACTTGAACAGATACTGGAAAGAACAGAACGGGAAACTTGTGCGGTGGGCTCCTTTCATGTGGGGGAATGGAGGAAGATGAGGTGGAAGAGGTAGGCAGGACAAATGATCTAGAACCTACAAAGGACATGGTAAGATGTTTGGATCTTACTCTAAGTGCTTGGGAAGATTTTGATGTATTTTAGCAAGGGGTCATACAATTTGATTTTAATTTCTGAAAGTTGTCCCTGGCTGCTGTGTGGAGAACGGTTTTGGGGGTGGGTAGCACGGAGGAGAAGGGACAAAAATATTGAGTAGGACCAACAGTCCATATCAGATACCTTTGGCTCTGATATAGCCCAATAACATTTTTTGATTGACCTTACTATGTAAGTACAGAAGTCAGTATTTTCAGAGTGGATTTCTCTACTGTTTGGCAGAGTTCCATCATTTCAGACTTTCTAGCATCTTGATGCAGCATTTTTATAAGATGATCTACACTTTTATCCAACTAGAGGCTCAGGAGTAGACTTGGAACAAGGAAAATTGACTTTAAAGAATTAAGAATGTGGGGAAGCTGGGATGGCTCAGCGGGTTAAGTGCCTGCTTTGCAGCCCCGGAGACCAGGGATCGAATCCTGGCTCTGGCCCAGGCAGACTCACAAGCTGAACTGGGGTGTGCCCCCAGTTTAGTTCTTGCCAGGCCTATGCAGGAGGCTCCTGGCCCAGTTCCTGCCCTGTGCAGCCCTGCACCCACCTGTGGAGTGAAACTATATGGAAAACTAATGCTGTCAACTGTGGAGACTGCTCTGGGCCCTCCCCTTTTCTCTGTCTCTCTCTGTCTGTCTCTCTGAGTCAAAAACCAATAAAAATAAGTCTTTAAAAGAATTAAGAATGTGGCTTGGCCATGCAGGCCAGTGAAATACTTTCGTCATCCCCAAGGCACGT
>PVKE010001149.1:6043-108426 GCA_004027555.1 Craseonycteris thonglongyai | reverse complement strand
TAAGGAAAGAACAGCAAATGCTGGTTTCTTCAGTTGATCATATGAGTCAGGAATACTATTCCAGGTGTTAAAAATCAACATATCTTCCCTCTCCAGGTCTTTCAAAGGAGACCCCTTGTGCTGTAAACTTAATTCACATTTATTTTTCACCAATAGCTCTAAATCGGCACAAAGATGCTCAAATTTTGAGCTCCACAATTCTTTATTTTTTAAATCCAGCAACTGCATTTCAAAGCTGCCAATATCAATATTAAAGGGAGAAAAATTTATTTCTGTTACCATGGCATTCAGAGGTTTTTTAACAAAGGCTAATGTCACTTTGCTGTTTCTAAAGTCTTTGAACCTGCTGAGAAAAGTTTCTTTCAAATTTAATAGTGTTGTTCTGAAATAGCAAATGTCAATATTAGACTTATTTTCTCGACAATATTTTAATAGGCATGGAAAGTGAATTAGAGTTTCTCTTTCAAAATCTTCGGCAAAAAGCAACAATTTGTTTTCGAATGAAATTACTTCTAACATCGAAAAAATTGTTTCCTTTTTCTTGTAACTTACGATTAAGCTGATTTAGATGAGAAATAACATCCACCATGAAATAAAATTTCTGGATCCACAGATCGTTCATTAGCTCTGCATAGTGAACACTCTTCTCAAGAAGAAATGCTTTTATTTCAGTAAACAGTGAAGCGAAACGTTTTAAAACATTTTCTCTCGATAACCAACGAACCTTGTTATGCAGCAGAAGATTTGCATACTCACTCTCTACCTCAATTAGAAATTCTTTAAATTGGTGATGGTAAAGAGCTTTAGCTACAATGGAGTTGATAATCTTAATCACCAATTCCATTACTTTGCAAATTTCTTCAGGAAATGTCTGTGCACATAGTGCTTCCTGATGAATAATACAATGGTAAGTATCTCATTATTAATTTTTTCTTTCAAAATAGCGACAAACCCATTTCTTGCACCTGTCATACTTTTTGCTCCATCTGTTGAAATCGAGACAATTTTTTCTAATGGAATTTGATGTTTTTCGAAGCACTCAATTACAACATTTGCTATATCTACTCCACGCGTTTGTCCTTTGAGTGGCAATAATCCCAAAAGTTCCTCTTTAGGGCCTGTAGTGGAGATAAATCGCACAAAAAGAGAAACTTGCGCTGTGCCATTTATATCACAAGACTCATCAACTGCTATTGATAGAGTTGAGGCCAATTTGAGATCTTCAATTTGTTGCTTTGTTATGTTTGCAGACATTTTTACTGTTCTATCTTTCACTGTTTTAGCAGACAAAGGTATCTCTCGAATTTTTTTTTTAAATGTCTGCTTTATTCTTAAAATCTCGAAAAAGCTCTTCGGATGCACTTATAAGACAACTTTTTATATAGTCTCCATCCGTGTATGGCTTTCCTCTCTGAGCAATCTCCTGACTAACTACAAAACTTGCCATATTAACTTTGTTAGAAGATTGCACCCAGTGATTAAAAACAAAAGCTGACCTTTCTTGTCTCCTCTGGAGTTCCTCGACTGCTTTCTTCCTATTTGTAATTAAAATACATTTCCGCGGGCAGCAATTCAATGGAGATAATGATATACACGTTTGCGAGCGACTATCCGTGCTATTGTTGCTTTCTAAAAATGTGCCTCTTTTCTGTAGGCTTGCGTTTCAAAAATGTTTACTCATCTCTTACAAGGCAAGTTAATAAATAATATTCTGTGCCTGCACTAAACATTTCGTGGAAGAGCCGCAGCCAAGGAGTCAAAGAGCTGCATGCGGCTCGCGAGCCGTGGTTTGCCGACCACTGGGATAAGAGATTATTCACTGTCCTGGTGAAATGTGTTAAATAGAAATAGGCTTTGGGTAAATACTCTCTGTAAATGAGGCTCATCCTGGACCTCAGGAAAGAAAAAGAAAAGAGAAAAAGAAAAAGAGAAAAGAGTTTGAGTTCAGCTTAAACCACCTCCCCTTTAGCTATATCCCACCCTATACACACAAATTTTTGAAAAGGTCTATTCTTTAGGGGAAGTCGGGGTGGCTCAGCAGGTTAAGCATTTGCTTTGCAGCCCTGGGGACCAAGGATCAAATCCCGGCCCCGGCCCATGTGGACCCATATGCTGAACTGCAGTGTGCTTCCCATGCAGGAGGCCCCCAGTTCAGTTCTTGCTCCCTACCCCCCACCCCCAGTTTGACTACTGGCTCCATGGTGCATGCCTCCCATGCAGGAGGCCCCAGCCCAGTTCCCATCCTGCACAGCCCCTGCCCACCTGTGTGGAATGAAATCATGTCGAAAGCTGATGAAGTTCAACTATGGAGACTGCTCTGGGCCCTCCCCCTTCTCTCTGTCTCTTTCTGTCTCTGTCTCTCTCTCTCAAAAACAATAAAATAAATCGTAAAAAGAAAAAAAAGAAAAACAAAAGGTCTATTCTTTAAGTATTTAAAAGAGAGCTGAACACTGCATCCACATATGTATTTTAAGGGGTGACTATTGCAGAGGAAATAGTTTTAGTGATTAAACCCTTTCCTCTTAGCAGCCTCTATTTTATTTCTACTCCCATTTCATTGTTCCAGTTATTACTATTTCTAGTCTTTTTTGATATCCTCATTATTATGATTTGAGCTAACAGTTACTGAGCACTTACTTCCTTGACCCAGGCACGATGCTGGATGCTTTACAGACATTACCTCTAATCCTTAAAATGGCCCTTCAAAGTCAGTACGATCATTCTCTTTTTACAGAAGGGAAAACTGAGCTCAGTGAGCTTAAATAATAGGGCTAATGAGGAATGGAATCACTTAATCACTTATTATCTGTGTGCCCCATCTGTCCCCACTATGCCCTATTGTTTTAATTGGAAAATAAGTGTTTAATTCAAGGTATCACTGAAAAAGAGTATTAAATGTGGCATTGCATCTTAATAAAATGGCAACTGAACTCAATGCCTGTGTCATGTTCCGTTTCCCTGATAAAACTATAAGCTCTTTTAGGGCAGGAACTATATTCTGTCCACCACAGCATTACCACACATGTCTGGCATTGAGGAGGAGGTACTCAAAAATGCTTGTACAACCAATGAGTATCTTGTAGGGTCCTCAGACTTAGGCACCATCACAGGGTTAGGAGAAAGAAGGGTGTTAAGAAGTCCTGTCCTGGGAAATAAAAATTTCAGGCTACCCCTAGAAAATCCAGCCGAACTTGACATTTGGCCAAATCTTTAAACAGCATCAGATGATTCTGAACTTGAAATCCTGGGCAGCCCTTTGTTTCTGAAGAGCTATTTCATCTTTTAGGCACAGTTGTGTTTTGGCTTGAGTTTATGAGTGGAAGTTTCTAAAAATCTGATAGGGGAAGTATAAGCTAAAAGGCTGAAGTACCAGCCAAACTTTTCCCAAGGCCATTTAACTCTCCAAAATGCTCAAATCCAGCTAGCATGGTCTGCATTGAGAACCGGAAGCATAATGTTATTTTATTACTTCCAGAATTAAAGCTAATATTTGGCTGTTAAAAGACCCACTATATATGCATAGGTAAATTCCTTTTGTGCCTCCTTCCTGAAATGTGGAAAACAACCAAATAGACTATGTGTGTGTGCATGTGTGTGTGTGTGTGTGTGTGTGTGTGTGTGTGTGTGTGTATAATCTCCAATCAAAATTTCCTGCCAAGTCTATAGGGTTCCCTCAGTGGGGTCTCATTCATTCACTGCTATTATTTCAGAGTCTGGCCACTGGATTTAGGGAAACCTAAATCAGGCTTTCGGTGGGCCATGTCCCAGCCAGGTGACCATGGGCAGAATTGTGAGCTCTCAAAGCCTCAGCATTCTTGTTGTTGAGAGAATGGTAAAATGTGATAATATGTACAGAATGCTTAGCTCAGTGCCAGGCACATGATAGGCAGGCAGTAAATCATGCTTACTTATAGTGATTCTCTGCTGACATCATTTACACATTTCATTCAAAACAGTCAAAAAGTCCAGTGTTCTTGGTGTTTTAGGCAGCAAGTGTGATCTGAAGTCATCTTTCAACTACATAGATTATTTTCTCAACCTTTTTTTTTAATATATTTTTATTTATTTATTTTATTTTTGACAGAGAGAGAGAGAGAGATACAGAGACAGAGAGAACTGAACTAGGGGAGCTCCCAGTTCAGCATATGGTTCCACACGGGCCGGGGCCGGGATTCAATCCTCGGTCCCCGGCACTGCAAAGTGAGCGCTCAACCCACTGAGCCATCCTGGCTTCCCCATATTTTCTCAACTTCTAATTGATAAGTAGAATTGGGAATAAGGCAATGAAGCTACATAGACTTATTTATCATGACACTTCTGTCTTGCGCTCTCCTTTGGAAAAGTTTCAATAAGCTAAATCTATTATTCTTACGAAAGCTATTGTGGCCATTTATCAAGAAAAATCGCCATTGTTATCACAGATACCCTTACTATTTTATGACCCAAACTTTTTGTTAATACTCAAATGTAAGGCATGAACAGGTTTGATTTTGAACATAGTGAGCAGACGAAACATGACTGCTTTCTCAAAAATGACACTTAGCAAGCATTTGAAATTTCTCATCCTGCCTTATTTTGTTAATAATTAGATCATTGATCAGTCACCAACAGCAGGGGTGTCCAATTTTTTGTCTTTCCTGGGCCATATTGGAAGAAGAGCAATTGTTTGGGCCCACATATAAAATACACTAAAAGTAACAATAGTTGATGAACTAAAAATATAATTGTAAAAAAATCTCATAATGTTTTAAGAACGTTTACGAATTTGTGTTGGGCTGCCTTCAAAGCCGTCCTAGGCTGCGTGCAGGCCACAGGCCACAGGTTGGACAAACTTGATCTACAGTTTTAAGACAGATGAGTTGAAAGATTCAAGACACCTATCATACTGACTACAGGTAGGCCCATCTGAATGGGAAAAATCCTAACAGTGACAAGAAAATTCTTTGCTAAAGTTAGGTGTGGCTACAAGATTTACCTGTGCTAGTAGACTATAGGCAGTAGTTTATAAAAATCAGAATATGAGTTTATATGTCCCCCTTCTCCCTGCCTGGGACAGTTGACATTGATCTGGCTGTGTAGAGTAAACAAAATAACCTTTTTTTGTTTGTTTGAAGCCACTGAAATTTTAGAGCTATTGGTGTCTACAGCATAACTTAACCTATCTTGACTGATACAGCAAAGATATAAATGCAGTTGACATGTATAACAGATATACTCATGGTGCCATGCCTCAATCTTCTCATCTTGGTCAACAATTAATTTCCGGAACTAATGGTTTAGTGGGATAGGGAAACAAAGCTCTGAATTGCAGTCAACATCAGAATAGTTTTAGCAGATTGATGGAAAGATTCAAAGAGATTGTGAGAGTGAGGAACACAAATCCTAAATCTATCTTTCAAGCTGGAATTCTCATCTGTTGAGAGACTAATCCACTGGAGCAAATCCTGAGGAGGCTGTCTCTCCCTAGTCCTCAGGCACTTCCCAAATGAGTTGGATAGCTGGGGCTGACCTCAAACAGAGAACACTTTGGGATATATCAACCATCCCAGGTAGCCCTCACTCTAAGGAGCTTATGATCTGTCTCTTAAGTCTCCATGGGGAAAGGAAGGGTTCAGGGTTGATGGCAATCTTACACATGTCATCTATTCCTAAACCAGCCTCTCCATGAAGGAATCAGTGGTCTTTCATATTTATTTTCTTCAAAGCTGGAATAGAGAATATCATTCATTAATTTAATTAAATACACAGACATGATCTAAATCCCCCTAGTAGTAACAATGATCATTTGCTGAGTGCTTTCTATGTTGCACTATGTCAAGCACTTTACGGCTATCATTTTATTTAATCCTCATAATAACTCAATTAGGTCGATTATTTTCTTTCCTACAAATGAAAAAACAAAAACAGTTTAGAGCAGTCACGTAACTGGCTATGGTAAATGTCAGCTAGCCTAGAAGTGGGAGGACTTATGCACACCCTGAGGCTGTTCTCTTAGATAAGGCACCCTTTACTCCTCAAGGCCATCTCTTCTATCTCAATCCCCACACCCAAGATAGAAAACCCTGAAGTTTTCCTTGCCTTCACTTTGTTGCCAGTGACCTGATTACATCATTTCTGGTCTCAAACCAACGTTGCTCTAGTATATTCCCCAAGAGAACCAGGCTCTCAACACCTGCTTAGTTCCTTCCTGCCTTTGCAGAGAAGTGTCTGGGAAATTAACCTAAGAAACAACAAAAGAAAGCCTTCCAAGAGAGAAAAAAAAATCCCACAGAGGGAGAGAGAGGTTATTTTCCACTCTGATGGAAGAGAAAAGTGATCCATGGGCTCGTTAGGGAGGCCGAGGCGGAAATAGACACCATGAGACTAAGAAGTGGGCGGAACCAGAAGCTGCAGCCAGGAAACAAAGGACAGGAAACAGGATTTCTTTTCTTCAAAGTCCAGAACAAAACTGATCAGGAGTTTGGCAGAAAGACCACCACTTCATACTTTCAGTGGAAAAAGTAGTAAGTGCTCAAAATTGAAGATATTTGGGAAGAGATGAGTCATGGAGGAATGGTGGTACAGAATATTCTCTTTCTGAAAATAGTTATTTAATATTCCTGCTCAGCAGTCTTTTATTATTTCACTGCAGTCCTCATGCCTTTCAGCGGGAAAGGGCTGGGATAATCTCACCTTGCTCATTATGGGACGTTCCACCTGGAAAGATAAGTTCTTTTTCACCTCCCCTTCTTCCCTCCTTTCATATATTGCTGGTCTCTCTTCCTGGAATGCTTCTCCACCCCTTTTAGCATAGGTAATTTTTCTGCATTTTTAGGTCTTAGCTTAAATGTTACTTCCTCAAAGGGCTATCATCCAAAAGACCCTAATGTTTCTCAATACCTAAACTATGTCATCAGTTATACTTGCTTACAGGAACTGAAAAGGATTCCCAACCACAAAAAACAAGGTGCCAAGTGCAAAGACCAAGGTGCTGAGCGCAAAAACTAAGATGGTGATAGGGAGTCATGTACAAAAAGAACCTGTGCAAAAGGGCCTAATGCATCAGAATAACTACACATGTCTAAAAGAATTTAATCACTCTACCCCATGGCCTGTAAATACAGAAGACTCCTCCCCAGTCAGGAATAAGGTGCCTTAGAGTCTAAGCTCACCCTCTCTATTCCTTGATCAAAGAATAAAGTTTTGCTCTGTTTTACTGAACTCGTTCTCATTCTATCGGTGTGACTAGCACTGGAGAAAGGACCTTGGTTTGGATACCTGGTCCATAAGGATCGGTAACAGGAGCTTTTTCCTATCTTGATCCTGTGGCAGAGACTGCTTGTTGCCTATCCAGAATCCATTCTTTCTTCTTTATTATTAACAATATTCTGATTTTGTTGGCGTAAAACACTTCATTTCCTAGCCTCTCTGGCAACTGGGAAGACCATGAGACATAGTTCAAGCCAATAAGGTGTGAACAGAAGTTGTTAGATTGTACTTGCAGATAATTTCCCTAAAGGGAGGCTGATTCAACTGGCAAGCATGCTAGCCCTGTTTGTATTTGGGCCCTTCTTGCCTGTGTCTGGACCTCTGTCATGATGAATGGTACTCTAGCAAACTTCTACCAATGATAGTAGATCAGAATGTTAAAGGTCAAGGACCATACTCCAGGTGTGAGGTCAAGGACTGTACTGTAATGATGGCAGACCATAAAGTTAGAAGGAACTTAAGGCCCTGATGACATCAAAGAGCTATAATACCAGCCCTGGTCTGGTCAATTCTAGACCTCTCATCTCCCTAAGGGAAGAAACAAACCCTAAACTGTTTAAAGCTAACGTGCATCAGGTCTCTGTTACTCCTAACTGAACATAACCTCCAATTGATAATCCTCATACAAATAAATACGTAATTCCTTGATTTCTCTCTCAAAAGGTATCCTCTTCCCTCATACTTTAAAATGATTTGTTTATTTGATCAATGGCTTATAGCTTCTCACTAGTCTATAAGCTCCATAAAGTGTGAGACTTGTTTTCCTTTGCTCACTGCTATTGTCCCAGCCCCTAGAAATCTGGACAGCTAGATTTCTGCTGTGACCAATAAATTCCATTGGTAAGTAACCCCAGCAGTGGCTGAGAATATAGTCTGCTTTCTCAAAAGTAAGCAAGTAGGGGATGCCAGGATAGCTCAACAGATTGAGTGCTTGCCTTGCAACCGAGAGGTCTGGGGATTGGATCCTGGCCCCTGCCCGTGCAAACCCACATGCTAAACTGTGGCACACAACTGGTAACCACCAGGATGGTGGCGAAGGTTCTTGCCTCCCATGAGGAAGGCCCCCAGTTTGGTTCCACCCCATGTGTCCCCATATCCACCTGTGTGGAATGAAACTATGTCCAAAAAAAACCTAATGATGTGCAACTATGGAGACTGCTCTGGGTCCTCCCCCTTCTCTCTGTCTCTCTCTCTCTCTGTTTCTCTCTGTCTGTCTGTCTCTCTCTCTCTCACCTTCTCTCAAACAATAAAATAAGCTTTTTTTTTTTTAAGTAAGCAAATAGGAGTCTTTCAAAGGAACTACTACACAAAGGTTGACTTTCTGAAGAGACAACATAGAAAATAAGTCAAGCAACTCAATCAGCAACACAGAACAAACTTGCCCTTTTATCCAAGTAGTTTTTGTTGTTTTTTCATTCACTGGACTGAGTTTTTGCCAGAGAAAATGGAATAGCTTTTATTGAGTAGGTTCAATTAACTAAGATCATGTGTGATAAAACTGTGAGTGTTTTGGAATTATTCATCAAGGCCACTACTTTGATCATAGTACTACTTGGTAAACATTTACAACTATTCTCTCAAAGTGATCATTTGCATTTATAACCACCTTGGCTTTAAGCATATTGACTTTCCTCCACTGGAGGACATATCCAAATAAAACATTTGTCTTGTGTTTACTTGTGTATGTTGGAAATATTACAAACTGGTTAGACTTAGTTCAACTTCTTTTTTCTGGTAAATATTTCCAAATTCTTTCTTTGGTAGGAAAATATGACCTGGATAAAATATTTGTCAAGTGTGGTTGTGCTTGTTTCCACTCATCATTTGATAAATCTTCACAGACAGTGCACAGTTGAGTAGAGCATACAGTATGCAAACCTCAGCTGGTGAGTGTCAAAATGACTATCATCCCCTGATTTGCAAGCAGGCCCTGTCTTGGTTTGGGCTCTCCCAAAAGCAGACTTGGACACAAGGATTTGAGAGCAACTATTTCATATGTAAGATGCAGGGACACTGGGAAAGGGTGGAAGGAGCCAATAGAGGAAAGAAAGGCAGCCAGTGGGGGTGTGTTGGCAAGCCAGTAACCACAGCAAGCAAACTGGAGCTTCATCCTACAGAGAAACTCTTGGAAATTGTACAAAAGACACACCAGAGGGGCGAGAGAGCTAAGATACTTTCACAACAATTCCCATCAGCCACTGGGCAGGGCTACTACTCTCAGGGATGTGAATTCCCTGGCGGCCTGTAGAGCAAGGCAGAGGGGCCTTCTCTGGTCTGGAGAAAGCGCTTCAGTGGAGAGGTGCAGATCCCGGTAGTTAGAGGGTTAGGAGCACAAGGAAGCAGTGAGGTCTAAAAGGGCACCGACAGCCTCTGCTCTAGCCCCTGTCAAGTAAAGCTCTGACATCAATGTCCTATTTCATAGGTGACGTAGGAGAAGTCTTTAAAGGGTGCATGGAAAAATATTTTTATAAAATAGGTATAAATTAGGTTTACATGTCTTTTCTACTTAATGCATAAGATGCTGGTTTTCCATTTGTGAAAATGATATAATAAATAAATTATAAAAGAAATCAAGTAAAACAAAGGTAATCAATAGGTTTAAAGAAGAATACTGAAAAAAATAATTATACAGATTGTACACCAATATGCAAAGATAATAGAGAAATGACTGAAGTATGGGAAACACTGATGGGTATTTTGCATGTGGTGAAACTGAAATATAAAGTTAGGCCACTGAGTACTTAATAAATGATTATTGTGTACCTAGCACTCTTCAAGAATATTATAGACTTAGAAGGCATGAACCCTGGAATACCAGTATAAGTAGTAGCAACAGTGGTAGTTGATATTTAGTGAGAATTTATGCTTACCATCTCCTTACCTGCCTTTCTAATGGAAGCTATACCAGCCCTCATAAAATATGTGAAACAATTAAAGGGTCGTTAATGCAGAGAATGAGGGTCAGGCTGCACTAGAAGAGGTTTCATGAAGGTTTCAAAACTGGAAAAGAAATCTTCATGGCAGCATGAACGAAGACAGAGCAAAGGGTCTGACCTGTTAGCCATCACAGTCAGAGAACAAGGCAGGCATGGCCTGGGCGTCTCCATCTACTGCCCCATCTCCTCTCCACTCAAGCTACAGAGCTGGGCTCAGCAGCTGGGAGCAGGAGGGATGAAGAGGAAGCAAGCTGCAGATGACACTACCAGGCTGTCTCAGATCATGCCATCTTGAGAGGCTGTCTGATTGTATGAGAAGATGTACAATGTCCAGATGGCAATTCTTGGATTTTCAGCTTCCTATACAGAAGTCCTGTTTTCCAGTACATCCTAATTGTGTGTGTGTGTGTGTGTGTGTGATGGCCAAATGTCATTAACAACAGCCAGGCATGAAAATGAAATGAGTCATTAGACGAGCAGGCTCACTAGCTCTGTATTCTTGGAGTGGAGATACGGGCAGGGGTCACTGCTGGGCTACATCTAAGCAGCCTGCGGCCTGCAGGGACCATCACCCATCTGTAAGCACAAATCTGGCCTGACAGCAACGTCACATTCAATCAAGGCCTAGTCTTACCCTCCGAGCTGCAGGCTTGCTGCAGAAAATGCCTGAATAGTGGACTCAGAAAATAAATAGGTGCTGATTTGCATTAGAACATGAGTGTGCATGTTGTTCACATCACTTTAGTGCAGAGAATAAAAGAGTAGTCTGTGCTCAGGGAGCTCCACATTCTTCTGATTTCAAACTGGGTTAGCCGACCTTGAAAACCCAATCCTGCCACTGACTCTGGAGTGAGACTTGGAGAAATCTGCTTAGTTTTCCAGAGCTTCTCTTTTTCCATAATAGAAATATCCTCTTCATAGGATTGTCATGAAAATTAAAGGAGGTAAATTTTTAACTTGGTGACTGAAATATAGTAACTGTTATAATAAGTAAATAAATGGGGAAGCCGGGATGGCTCAGTGAGGTTAGTGCTCACTTTGCAGCCCCAGGGACTGAGGATCGAATCCCTGCCCTGGCCTGTGAGGATCCATATGCTGAACTGGGGTGTACTTCCCATGAGGGAGACCCCCAGTTCAGTTCTTGCCCTCCAGTTGGGCCCCTGGCTCAAGGGGCGTCCCTCCCATGCAGGAGGCCCCCAGCCCAGTTCCTGCCATGTATGGCCCCCGCCCATCTGTGTGGAACAAAACCATGTCAAAAACTGATGATGTACAACTATGGAGACTGCTCTGGGCCCTCCTCCTTCTGTCTGTCTGTCTGTCTCTCTCTCTGTCTCTCTCTCTCTCTGTCAAAAACAATAAAATAAATTAAAAATGCATGATTATGACTAAGCATGACTGATTTTTAATATAGCAATCTTTATTTAGCCTTTGTTGTCCTTCCTCCGCACAGAACAGCAAAGGATACTGTTAAATTAATTAAACAAGGAGGCCATTAAACTGAGGTGGCTTTGATGCCAGGGCAGACTACCTAAACAAACCAAAATCTAAGCCTATAAATGCCCAAGGTTATCATATTGAAACCCAAGGACAACCACTCACAAATAGCCAAGTAGGCTAAGCTATAACCAAATTACTTCCTTTCTTTGCTTCCACACTTGCTCCTCGCTATTTCCTCACTACTATGATTTGAATTGATTTCTTGCTCAAATAAACTCTTAAAATTTTTAATATGCCCCATTTTATCTTTTAACAGTGTGAGGAGGAAATGACACAAAATTGGGAATGGACCAAATTCAAACCGTGCAAGTAGATAAAAGAAGAGAGAGGAGGGAGATGAGGAAGATTCTGAAACACCAAACAGGAATGAAGATGGGACAAGATAAAGAACTCATTCTAAGAACACGCTTCTGCTGATAAACACCAATTCATTTGACTGTGACAGAGCACGACCTTTAAAACATCTTAATGAGAAACAGGATACGCTTGATGCTAAATAAAATGGGACATAAGAAAGAATGGAATTAAAACGTCCACTGGAAGGGGGAGGAGGCCGTGCTGCTTTTGCTGGCCTAATCAGCACACTGGCGCTGCCGCAGCCTACGGTGGTGGGGGTGGGGTGGGGGGAGGGGGGGAGTGTCCTCGCTGTGGTGTGGGAGCCACGGTCTCCCCTGTGCAGGGTGACAGCCTTCATGGGCTCTTGTTTCCACTTATGCCAAGCGTAAACCAGTCTCTGCCCAGCAGCCAAAGTTAAATTTTAAGAATATAAATCAGAGGGGAAACCAGGATAGCTCAGCGGTTGAGCACTCGCCTGGCTACTGCAAGGTCCAGGGCTTAATTTCCAGCCCCAGCTGGTGCAAACCCCACATGCTCAACTGTAGTGCAACTGGTAACTGCCAAGATGGCTCAGTGGCCAAGGTGCTCACCTCCCAAGAGGGAGGCCCCTGGTTCAGTCCCTGCCCCACATCCACCTGTGTGGAATGAAACCATGTCACAACTAATGATGTACAACTATGGAGACTGCTCTGGGCCCTTCCCTCTTTTCTCTCTCTCTCTCTCTCTCTCTCTCTCTCTCTCTCTCACCGTCTCTTTAAAAGATAGATATAGTTATATAGATACAGATATAGATATCAGATTGTTACTGCTCTGCTTCACATGCTTTCTATAGGACCCCACCATGCCCTGAAAGGTCATGATTTGACCTCCAACGACTTCTCTGGCCCTCTTTGCTCATGATTTCAGAACAGGCCCAGCTTGTTGCCACCCCAAGACTGTTTCTTCTGCCTGGACCACTTCTGTCCACATCTTTCGCAGCTCAATTCAGACTCAGTCACCTCCTGGCTGAGGCCTTCCAGGACCACCCAATCAAATGTGAACTTACCCACCTCCATTCTCTATTCCAGAACTTTCTTTTATTCTCATTCTTTAACACTAGGCAACTCTGCCTTCTGTGTTTGTTTATGCACTTATCCTCTGACTGCCCTCCACCTTCTAAGATGAGAGCCTCTGGAGAGAGGGAACTTGTTCACTAATGACTCTCAGGGACTAGAGTGGCACCTGACACAGACCGAAGGTTTCTTGAATGAGTAAATAAATACATGTGCCTTTGGCTCTCTTTCAACCCTCCACCACCCCCACCTTCCTGCCATAGAGGAGTCTGCGATGTGGAGCTAAAAGCAGAAGCTGTCTGAAGCCAGCCTGTCCCTGTCTTTCATGAGGATCTCACAGGGTTGAAGAGCAGATGGCGGGGGGGGGGGGGGGGGGCTCAGTGAAGCTGGGACAGGGAGGGGCCTGCCTTTGGGAAAAGAGGAGTAGGATTTCCTCCAGAAGGAGAGCCGCAGGTTGGTAAGTGATGGGGCCCCAGA
Source organism: Craseonycteris thonglongyai (assembly GCA_004027555.1). Classification (NCBI taxonomy): domain Eukaryota; kingdom Metazoa; phylum Chordata; class Mammalia; order Chiroptera; family Craseonycteridae; genus Craseonycteris; species Craseonycteris thonglongyai. The sequence goes on along the minus strand of PVKE010001149.1, from coordinate 94,880 downwards.
AACACTCCCTCCCAGGTACCCTGGTAAACATAGGGGGAGAGCTGCATGGTGGGCTCAGGGACACAAGCCCTGGCCTGGGACCCCTGAACCCCAAGAGGCATGGAAGTACAGAATCCACAGGCTTCCAGTGCTGACTGAGCCCAGACAGGATCCATGCATCAGTCCCCTGTGTCAACTGCAGGGTCTCCCCAATATCTGGACTCCCTGTGAAACCTGGGGGTGAAGGAGTTGGCACGATAACTAATTGAGTTTCCTGAAAGCCTGCTTAGACTCGGACTTCATTGGATTTTTTTTTTAAGTAATGAAGTGATGGGCCATCGAAGACACATGTGAGTCTGGAAAGCAGAATGCACGTGCTGCTGTCATCACTACTACAGAAACACCCACACTTAGAGCAGCTTTCATTTATTAAGGCCTTCGAAGACCAGGCCTGCCCTGGGTACTTCTCACATCTTATTCCCCTTAAACTTCAAAACAAGGCTAGGAGGGAGGTGCTATGATTGTCTATCATCTATCGACCTACTTACCTAACATCTATCATCATTATCTATCAGTAACACTATCATTATCTATCATTATTTATCTATTATTCTCTGTCATCTACCTACCTATCAAATTTAGACAGAGGCCACAGACGCGTGGCCACCAGCCCCAGGTCCCTCCCGGGCCTGCTGTCGAGCTTGGGGTAGGCATGCTCCTCACCATCCAGATGCAACCCCGCTTTGAGGTCAGCCCCCTTGAGACCTGCCTGCCTGCCCCTCCCACTTCCTCCTGTGAGGTGTGGGAAGAACTCCTGACCACAAGCCACGCCCCAGGACAGGTCTTTCTGCATGGCCCTTTGTCCTGCTGCTGGAAACAGGCAAGGGAGGCCTGCCTGTCCATGCACGAGAACAATCAGGCAGTCCACTCTCCAGGAAGGACAAGGTGTTCTGTCCTGCAAAGCTGCAGGGGGAGGAAAGGGGTATCACTTTCTTCCAGAGGTTTGGGCTGGATCATTTTTACCCTGAGCAGGTTACAACATGAAAGTGCGCAGGCAGAGTGGGCCGGCTCTGACATCCTCCCCTCTCTCCCACACCGCCAAGAGGCCCCCCAGGGGGAGAGCGCTGCCTGAGCTTACCCTTTTCCCAGCCTACCCAGTGCAGGACATTAAGGGTGGTTTTCTTGCCTCAAAGACACAAGGACTTCTCCCTAGAATACCTGGAGGCAGGTAAAGTGGCCAAATACCACAGAGAAAAAAATGTAATCACTTGCACCCTCCTGGCAAGGAAGAGCAAGGGTATGCAGTCCTGCACTGTTTTCCAGGATGGGGCTTCCTTCTGCCTGCCCTAACCTCTCATCCTCACTGCACACACACACACATACACCCTCCCCACCACAGACCTCCAGTGCAGTCCTACTGCCCAGCATTATTCCTAGGATTGAGGAAAGACCCAGGAAAATGAGTTAATAGAGGAGCATTTGAGGCTTAATCATTTCATTCACGGAAGTAAAGGCCAGATGAGGAATATAGTTTTAAAAGAGGAACCTGGAAGGGATGCTGGGATAGCTCAACAAGTTGAGCACTTGCCCTGCAATCGCAAGGTCTAGGGTTTGATTCCTGGCCACAGCCCACGGAAACGCATATGCACAACTGGTGGTGAGGTTCCCACCTCCCACACAGGAAACCCCCAGTTTAGGGACGCCACATCCACCTGTGTGGAATGAAACCATGTCACAACTAGTCATGTACAACTGTGGAGACTGCTCTGGGCCTTCCCCTTCTCTCTCTCTCTCTGTCCTTCTCTCTTACCTTCTCTCAAAACAATATATATAATTTGAAGGAGCCTGGAAATGATTATACTGTAGAGTAGACAAAGGAATGATTGCAACGGTGGAATTTCAGCCCACAGAGGCCGGACAAGAACACAGCTCGAACCCCTTAAGTCACAAGACAATTCTCAGACTGGGGCCTTAACCCTGTCAAGGCAGCTCCGCTGCTCTAGGTTTTGCAAGCCTGATCAGCTAATCCTAGACAGGACTCTCCAAGGATGCCACATACACCCCATCCTGTCTCTGATCACCTCTCCACAATTCCCTGCCCCGCCACTGTCACTCCTGAGACCAGGCCTCCACTTAGGGTCAGTGACGGTGTGGGGGGCAGCCCGGGACAGGCATCTGGCTGAGTTTTTAGAGCAGAAGGGCCGTAAATTCAGGCACTTGGTAATGGGGGTAAGAAGGCTGCTCAGCTCTCCTGCAGCTGCGAGGAGCCCAGGAGGAGGCGGGATGTGGCTGGCTTTCCAGAGCTGCTCTCTCTCAGCAGTGACTGTGTGTGGTGGGATCCCACTGCATGGTTCCTCTAACTCTGGTTAAAGGACTCTCCACGGGCCCAGCTGAACCTTTCTTAGAACCATGATACAGTCTGAGACTTTTCCTAGCCAATCTTCCTTCCTTCCTCTGGTCCCCTTTAAACAGGTATCAGGCTTACAGAGCTGTCTGAAGACTCTCCGTGCCTAGTCATGTGCTTCCTCCCTTTTTCACAAGTCTCTTGCATTTTATCACTAGTTGGCATCTGCTTCTCAGAGAACCCAAATTAAGACAGGAATGGTTAGAGAAAGCAGGCAGAAGGATGGGGTTTGGGGGCAGCCTCACTCACCACCAGGAAGGCAAAGAGGACAACCACACCATCCTGAGTAGACTGGGGGGCACTGGGAGTCCCTGCTACAAGGTGGCAGCCTAACTGCCCAAGATTCACTGGTGGTAGCCTGAGGAAACATCCTGGTAGAAGGAAACGGCCTGACAGGGGCAATCACATTGGGTAGGTGTGGGGTGGAGTGGGGTCTACAGCAGAGCTAGCTAATTTGTCTTGAAGGCCCTCCAGGGAGGAGAAAGTGAGGGTCATTAACAAACAGTTAAACAGTTAAAGGCTAACTGTGAGAGCCAGAGGGCTTATTTGGTAGTTTACAAAGAGGCCCTCATTTCCTGCAGTAGAAAGGCTAACACAACTGAGGAACAGAAGCAGGATTTAAGAGTTTCAGATGTCTGGAGACATTTAAAAGCTCAGCCTAGACCACTGCTACGCTAAAGTCAGAACCCTGATTGGAAATCCTGAGCCCTGAAATGTGACATAGGGACATCTGGATAGATGCTCTGGGCTTGTTCATATTCATGCCCTCATGAGGTGACTGCAGAAAGAGGTAGCCCACCTCTTTCTAGTAAGAGTTAGCACTTCCTCAGGCTGCATAATGCCATGGAGGTCTCTCTCCCACAATGCCTCTCAGGAACTGCCCTCACCTTACAATAACTAGGATTAAATTCCAGGACATGCTGGGCCTGCTAAGGGACAAAAGAGGTGGCACAATGACAGCTGTAAGAATGAGCTAACATGGATCAACAGGAGTCAGTGGAGGACCTTGAGGATTAGATTCTAGGGCAAACCGAGCACCCTATCAAGTACCCCAGGGGTTCAAGTAAACTTGCTGCTAGGGTAGCTATGGTAGGCAGCTTCCAAAACAGCTCTCAGTAGCCTCTGCCCCCTGGGAGTCACTCCCCCTAAGTATGAGTTGGACCTGTGGACTCATTTCTATCAAGTAGAATATGGCAGAAGTGAAAGGATGTCACTTCCATGATTACATTGGCTGAAGTCATAGGCTCTGTCTATCTTTCTGGCACTTTCTCTCTTTCTAGCATGCTCTCTCTCTTTCTCTCACAGCGCCCAGCCACCGTGTAAAGATGTTTAGACTGTCTTGCTGGAGAAGCCACATGGGAAAGAGAGGTCCTCGAAGATGAGAGTCCACATGGAGCAGAACAGAAGCATCCCAGCCAGCACTGACTGATGGCCAGCTAAGTGAGCTGTCTTGGAAGCACAGCCTCCAGCCCCAAACAAGGCTTCAGACATTGCAGCCCTGGCTGACACCTTTACTGCAACCTCACGAGAGTCCCTGAGCCAGAACCATTTAGCTAAGCCACTTTCCACCTGACCCACAGAAACCGTAAAATAATGTATGTTGTTTTAAGCCAACAGGATTTGGGGAATTTGTTCCACAGGAATAGACAATGAATTCAATAGCTCCTGGAAGTCTGGAGAAAGTGATGGCCCAAAATGAATAAAATGGAAATGCCTGGTTTGCTTTGAAAGACAGTAGAGGGAGGAACAAGCTGAAGGCAGTGAGAATGCAGGAGTGGATACATGGATACAGGGTACCTTAGGATCCTGCTCCATGAGAGGGCCTAGAGGACACACCATTAACTAAGGCCATCAAGACCTATTAACTTAGCATCACTAAGAAGGTCAGTGGTGGCTCTCCTATGCAGGCCAGAGAGGTAGTCACAGAGCTGGGCTTGTTACTAACCATGGGGACATGACCCTCCATTCTCAAAGAACAGAGGCCAGGTGTCAGTAGCCAGCTCTGGTGGCTTTTACTATAATGATGGGCAAGTTTTGAGGAACAGCTAAAGGAGGCTGACCTGCAGGGAGGTATGGGGATTGCTGATAGAGCACGGCTTTCTTTCTTTTTTTTTTTTTAATTGTTAAATTTAATGGAATGACATTGGTTGGTAAGAATTAGATAGTTTCCAGATGTACAAGTCCACATCTCATCACCCATGCATTAGAGCACAGCTTTCCTAGGAACAAAGGAGATAGGCAGCCACTATGGTGAGGTTTGGCATCTACAAAGCGGGGAGGGGGAAGGGAATGGTAGGGAAGAGAAGGGAAGGGTAGAAGAGCAGGAGACTGAGGGCAATTGACCCAATACAACATCAGGCTCCCCACTCAATTTCTGAATTAAGTCAATTTTCAAATCTAGAATCTGTTAACTGAAGGGGGTAGAGGTTCTTAAGAGAAAGGACCTATCATAAAAGAAAGGACATTGGCCTTTGGCTTAAGAGCTACCATAGTAGAGAAGGTCAAATGAAAACCTTGGAAACTACCCACTCCTTACTGGTCAAGATTATAAATGAAAAATATTGCATCTTGGAGGGATGGAAAAGGATCACCATTACAAATCTAAATGATGCAAGGATGGTGGTCCTTCTTGTATCTTCATTTCATTTGCCAGTCAGACCCTCATAGACACCAGACGGATCTACCAATGACTGTAGATGATTGTATCTCAACCAAGTTGTAGCCCTGATCGCACCTGCTGGGCTTGACGTGGTATTTTTGCTATGAAAGATGAACAAGGCCTAGGGTGCATGGTATGTGGCTCTTTATTCAGTGAATGTGATTTCTATTTTCATTAGAAAAGAGGATCCGAAACAGTTCACATAATCATGAAAGCAACAACATTCATTTACAATTTTACTTCCATGTTCTTTTAACTCTCTTACCTTCTATCATAACGTAGTCCAAAGAGATCTGGACATCCCCCAGAGCATCACACCGATCCATTATCTTGATGGCTTCAGGCTGAGCAGGCAGGAAAAGCACGAGGTGGCCAAACACTGTTAGCCTTGGTAAGACAAGTGTATCCCACAGGGTGGGACATGAGTGCTATGAAGATTCAGGGAGCAGCCACAGCAGCTGTGAAGTTTTTAGGCAACCACTGGCCAGAGGTCTACCAGAAGAGCCCCTCTAAAGTAAGAGACAAATTGCTGTAAGAGCCAATGGAGAATCATGATGTAGTCCACGGATTCTAGATGAAGGCCAGGGAGTATACAGCAGACAAGCATTCACATTTGAGAAACAACTGGGCCCTGATAAAGACAGAATGCTCGATCATTGAATAAAAAATGATTATGTATCTGCAACTGCCTAGTATGAGCTGGGTTCTGTCAGATCCACCAAATCAGAGTTGGCTGGGCCCAGCAGCAGCACATTGGAAGCGGTGTATTTGGGATCGGTCTGCATGGATGGAGTCCACATGCCCAAATCACCTATCACAGATGCACAAGTGTCCCTCCCCAGATTACACCTATGCCATATTGGGTGTCCTTATGACCAGCTGGAGGAGGAAGAGTAAGCCCAGCCTGGTTTATAGATAAGTTGACTAGTTGCTGGGTGAAAGGCAAAAATGGGTGGTGGCTGCATTATAGCCACATTCATGGGAGGTCTTTGATGGATGAGATGGAGACAGAAAATCTTTCCAACGGGTGGAGCTATAAGTGATGCACATGAAAGGAAAAGTGGTCTAAGATGAGAATACGCAGAGTTTTGTGGGCATAGGCCATCAGGTCATCTGATTAGAGGCCCAGGAGAAAAAGGACTCCTCACTACAATGGGCAAGGCTCCTGAGTTTGCATGGCCTTGGAGAGGATTGAGACAGGAGACCAGAACTGCATTATCTGAAAAAAGAACAAGAATTTTGAATTTTTTGTTGCCACCCTGGAAAGGGTGTGGGTCCTCCGTAGTCTCCTTTGCTTGTATCTTCTCATGCCTTGGGCCTATGATCCAAGGCAACCTTGGGTTTAGTCTCTGAACACTTCCATTCCTTATTAAATCAGGGGAAGCCAGGATAGCTCAGAGAGTTAAGAGCTCACTTTGCAGCCCCGGGGACTGAGGATCGAATCCCGGCCCTGGCCCGTGCGGACCAACATGCTGAACTGGAGTATGCTTCCCATGTGGGAGGCCCCCAGTTTGGTTCTTACCAACATCCCCCCCAGTTCTGCCCCTGGCTCAAGTGGGCCCCCAGCCCAGTTCTTGCCTTGTAGGGCCCCGCCCACCTGTGTGGAATGAAACCATGTTGAAAACTGATGACGTACAACTATGAAGACTGCTCTGGGCCCTCCCCTTTCTCTCTATCTCTGTCTCTCTCTCTGTCTCTGTCAAAAACAATAAAAAATAAATCTTAAAAATAAATAAATAAAATAAGATGCCTTATTAAATCAACTTCTTAGTGAACCTAATGGAGTCTTGTGGCTGAAAATAACATCTATATGCTGATGGCTCTTCAATTTATGTCAGTTCATTAAAATTAAAAGCTTTTATGCTTCAAAGAACATTACCAAGAAAGGAAAAGACAGCCCACAGAATAGAGGAAAATACCTGTGACTCATATATCAGATAGGGACTTGTATCCAGAACTCTTAGAAATTAGTGATAAAAAGACAAGTAATCCAATTAAAAATAGGCAAAGAATTCAATAGACATGTTTCTAAAAATGACATACAAGTGGCTAATAAGCACATGAAAAAATGCTCAATATCATTAGTCTTCCAGGAAATGCAAATCAAACCCAGAATGAGATACCACCTCATGCCCACTAGGATAGCTATAATTAAAAAGACAATCACAAGGGTTACTGAGTATGTGGAGAAACTGGAATCCTCATACATTGCTGGTGGAAATGCAAAATGGTTCAGCTGCTTCAGAAAACAGTTTTGAAGTTCCTCAAAATTGTAAACATAGACTTACCCCTAGCATTCCACTCCTAAGTATATACCGTATTTTCCGGCGTATAAGACGACCGGGCGTATAAGACGACTCCCTAATTTTACAGTTAAAACATAGGTTTAGGCCTATATTCGCTGTATAAAACTACAGCCTCAGAAGTGGGGGGTAGTCTTATACAGCGAATATAGGCCTAAACCTATATTTTAACTGTAAAATTAGGGGGTCGTCTTATACGCCCAGTCGTCTTGTATGCCGGAAAATACGGTACGCCAAAGAAATGAAAATGTGTTCACGCAAAGCCTGTATAAGAACGTTCATAGCGGCATTATTCATAATGGCCAAAAAGAGGAAACATTCAAATATCTATCAACTGATGAATAAATAAGGAAAATATGGCATCACCATACAATGGAATATTATGCAGTCATAAAAACAAATGAAGTATTAATAGGCTGGACCCTGAAAACAAGCTCAGTTAAAGAAGCCAAACACAAAATAACACATATTGTGTGATTCCTTCTCTGACGTGTCCAGAACAGCCAAATCCACAGAGAGAGAAAGATTAGTCATTGCAAAGGGCTTGAGGGGAGAAAGAAATGGTGAGTGACTGCTAATTTATGGGATTTCTTTTTGGGGTGATGAAAATGTTCTGGAATTAGGTAGTGGTGATGGTTGCACAACCATGTGACTATACTAACATCTACCAAATAGTATACTTAAGAAGGGTGAACTTTATGGCATGTGAATATTATCTCAATAAAGTTGTTATAAAAAAGAAACCATAGAAATGAGGAAGAATAATTATATGTCAGTAAACCCTGACCTGTCCCCTAAACTCCAGACTGGTATAGGCTACTGGCCAGGTGACATTTCCACTGGGATGTGCGACAGTCATCTCAAACTTAACATGCCCCAAATTGAACTCCTTGATCTCAGCATCTCCCCAACTTCCTCCCATAGTTTCCTCCATCCCAATAAATGCCTACCTGGTGCTTCTAGTTGCTCAGCCCAAAAAATTTGGAGTCATCCTTGACTCTTCAGTTTCTTCAAACCCTCCATCTAATCCATCAGTGGACCCTACTCTACCTTGAAGATATTCGACAAATCTGACCATTTCTCTCACTTTCATATCTGTTGTTCTGGTCTAAGCCACCATCATCTCTTGCCATCCCCCTAACTCATCACCACCCTTACCAGATTATGGGATGAACTGTGTTCCCTCAAAATTACTACATTGAAGCTCTAAACCCCAGAACCTCAGAATATGACTATATTTGGAGATAGGGCCTGAAAGAGCTGATGAAGGTAAAATAAGGACATTAAGGTGGGCCCTAATCCAATCTGACTGGTATCATTAGAAAAGGAGGAAATTTGGACACAAGAAGAGACACGTGCACAGAGAAGAGTACACATGAGGACATAGAGAAGGCAGCTGTCTGCAAACCAGAGAGAGAGGCCTCAAAAGAAATTACACCTGCTAACTGCTGAACTTCTAGCCTCCAGAACTGTGAGGAAATAAATTTCTGTTGTTTCAGCCACCCATCTGTGGTATTTTGTGACCGTAGCCCTAGCAAACTAGTAAAACACCCACTCCTACCACCCCCACCCCACCCCCACCCCCCCACACACAGCCTACTTTCCACACAGTGGCCAAAGCGATCTTTTGAAATCATATCACCTCTCTGCTCAACACTCTCACATGGCCTGTAAGGTCCCATTCTCTTCCAGACCTCATCTCCTCCCCAGGGCGGCCATGTCGCACGATTCCCAAGGGCATCCTCCCCCACATCCCTCCTCACTGTATTCAAGCACTGCTGGCCTCTTGGACATTCCTGACACACCAATTGCCCTTGGGCCTCATGGACTTCACACATACTGCCCTCTGTGCCTAAAACACTCTTCCTGACATGCGCACAGCTCACTTCCTCACTCTGCAGGTTGCTGCTCAAACATCACTCCCTAATGGACAGGTCCCTGTACACGGTTTCATTGTTCTTTAGCACTCAGCATCACCTGACACGCTATCAGCATATCCTTCACTGCTTACGTTCATATTGTCTATCTAAAGACAAGGACTTCATTTTGTTCACATGGGTCTAACCTTAGTGCCTGGAACAGTGCCTGCCACATAATAGAAGCTCAATAAATGTAGATTTGCTTTTTTTAATGAAGAAAAAGGTGAAGAAATTGAGGATATTTGGATTACCTTTAAGACCCATCACTTCTTTTCTTGCTAAAAAGCTCAGAACCAAACCTGTGTACTGTTGTTAATAAGAGAACCAAGGAATTTATGCAAAAACTTCTACCTAGTGTTGTCTGTTTCCCTCCTTTGTTTTCCCTTTTCTTCTATTTCTCTGATTGAGATACACTGTGTGTATTCTGGTAAGCTGTCTTAATTTTTTGTAATGATATAGAATATGATAAAATGAGCTTTAAAACAAAGTTTTTTTAAAAAAAATGTCTCATTTCTGGCCTTCTAGGATGGCTGTTTGATCTCTGGCCATCATGGGGGATGCAGAAGGACACTTCGAGTGTTCCTAGTCCTTGTCACTGGGTGGACATAATTACCCTTGTCCTAGGAATTTCTGGAGGAATTCTTCAGAAAACCTATAACCCCTCCCAGGTACTATCAGTGGCAGCCAAAGAAAAGAAACCCACTTGAAAAAACCTCATGATCAAAGAGTATGGGAAAACTGTGGTTTGGGACGAAAGTGTATCTCCTCAGCCTATGAGATGTGGGGCCAGAGTTGAAAGGAGAGCTTTTAAATTTGCCTGCCCTGCAAGGCACAAGGCTGGTTGGTTTCTAGGTTAGCTGCCTGGGTGCCTGAGAACCAGGAACAGGACAGCCATTGTCTGGCCGGCTGGGTTCCTAGAGAATTGGCTTTGCCCTGGCTCCCCAGGGACTCGCACTGCTCACAACGATCGCCTGGAGAGGGGACATGGGAGGGTGAAGGCTCCATAGGGTCGGCAGCAGAGCCTGCCCTGAAACACTGCACAGACATGTGGACTGTGCCCCTCTGCTCCCAGAAGTGTGACCCTGCAGGCTGAGGCCAGGGTCAGGCATCTGCCGTCTGGGGTCCAAGATTCCGATGCCAGGAGGAGTAAAGAGCTTTGCAAGTTTAGAAACAGCATCAACAGCTTCTCCTCCAGGAGGAGGTTGCTAACTACAGCTAGCCCCTTCATCAAAGAATCGCAGTGTCAACAGTTTTCAGAAGGTCCTCACACACCCTTTCAGACTCCAAAGCTTTGTCACAGTCAAGGTGAGAAGCCCTGGTATTTTTCCATCACAATTTCTTGGTCTCAGGCTCAAGGTGGCCTCAGATTACATTGCTTTTTCTACTTTCTTCTCTGTGTTCTGTTGGCCAAGACTTTGCTTGGTTGCTGAGGAAAGTCTAGTTAAGTCAGAAAAAAATCTAGGGTCTGCAGGACACTGCAAGCTTAATTGTGGATCAAAGAATTCCCAACGTCATGGTGCATCAGAAGCATTTATGCAACCATTCTCAAACATGACTGTGTTCAAGAATCACCCAGGAGCCAGTGGTTAAAGCCACCTGTTAAAAATGAAGTCATCCACACCCACAGCTATCTGCTTAGTGAGTCTGGGGTGGGGCCAAGGAACCCTCATTTTTACACATGCACCCCAGGTGACAGGTGTAGGCAACCTGAAGGCCACACTGTAAGAAAGGAGTCCTAAGGAGCTGGTTAGGAAGCAGTTGTCTAGGTCTGGCCGTGTACCTCCCAATTCAGAATTGTGTGTGTTCTACTCCATAGAGGAATCCGGCACACAGTTAAGTTTGGGACCCATGGCCACAAAAATTATCTCATTCAAAAATAAATAAAAACCCAGATGCTCACTTGTGAGGCCCCTTCGTCTGGGGGATTTTCACACTGCCTCAAACTCAAGGCACATAGCTGCCGGCCCAGAAACCCTGGGGGAAAAACCCACCTGTACCCCAGCAGCTGAGATCCTTAAACAAAAATGACTGCAGAAGTAGAAAGCATGGTTGCAATCATTTTAAAATTTTTCTCTCTATTCCTGGGTCCAGTGGGAATCCCCAAGGTCACCTGGAGCTACCCACCTGGCTGGGAGACTGTCCCTTGGCAGCTGGATCCGCCAATCACCAGGATCCAGCATGGCTGGCATGCATCCTGAGTGGCTGTGGATCGCCACCAGATGGGCTCCGCTGTGCCAGGTGCCAGGCTGCTGCCGCTGTCCAGAAGAGCACGTTCTGTCAGCAGGGCTGTCTGCACCTGTAGGGAGTGATGTAACCGGTAGGCATACTAGATGTGCCCGAGTGCAGACAAGCCCTCCGCGGAAAAATCAGCAGCCTCAGCATCAAGTTATAGCTGATTCACCTGCAGGACCTGTCATCAGACTTGCCTGTGGGGCAGGCTGCTTCACAGGGGGACCAGATGGCTCTGTCTGGAGTTCATGATAAAGCTGAAATCTCATTCAAATGTATGTAACCCTTATTTCCCAGTCCTCAAAAGACAAGTGGAATCAGGGGCCAGCCTCAAGCTTAAGCTCCTGCCTTCATTGCTCACCTCCAGTGGGGAGCACTGGGGTTGCTTACGCCATTACTTTCTTTCATTTATTCAACAAACATTTACCAAGTGCCTGCAACAATAATAACAACTCAAGAGTGTCTGAGTGATTGCCCCGGGCCAGGCATCCTATACAATACTCACTAAACTGCATGAGTGACTCCATTTTACAGATGAGAAAACTGAGGCTCAAAGAGGCAAAGCAGCTTGCGTAAAGTCCTACAGCCAACAGAAGTAGAGCAGCCTGCCAGACGTCAATTGCCTGTGCCAGCCGAGGCAATGCCTTCTTCCTGCTTTTCAGTTGACTCATCTCATCCACGTGCTCTACAAACAAATCTTTATTCTCCCCATGGGAACTGCCTCTCAGCCTGTCAAGCCTGCCAGCTTCCTGTCTATGAGCCTGCTCCGGTAGATTCAACCCTGCTGTCCCCTGACTCTTCGTGATCCTGTCACCATTCTCTCCTGATCTTCCCACCTCCAGCTCTCCCAGGGGCTGACCTCTTGAACTTGGGTGTTTGTCAGAGTTCTTTGACACTCAGCCCCCATGACACTGCTCCTCAGAAGTCATCCCTGACCACCCCTTCCCCACGTTCATGAGTCCACTGTGAGATTTCATTGCATACTGAAGATGCCTTCCTGCCAACATGCTATCCCATAGTAGGTTGACATTTTGCATTTTGATTGGTCAGTATCTCCTATTACAAGTTCTGTGAAGTTGGACAACTGGTGCCCAGCACAGTGCATAGCACATGGTGAGAACTCAGTTAGTGTTGGTCAAAGTGACCAGAATAGACTAACATGTCTTACGTACCAAGGCATGGGCAGTAAAATAAGACCCTGATCCATTAACACAAGAAGGCAAATGCAACCTCATGAATATCACTCATGCTTAGAAGAGGGAAAAACATGACTGAAATGTGGTAACTGAACTACATGGGAAAGGGTGTAACACAGGTTAAATGCATGACTCAGGAATCTGACCACCTGGGTTTGAGTCCTGGCTGCCCCGCTTACTGTGTGATCTGTAGCAAGTTATGGACCTCTCTGAGCCTTAGTTCTCCATCTATAAAATGGGAGTGACTAATTGTGTAGGGTTATGTGAGAATTAAATGGAATAATACACGTGAACTGTTTAAAATGGTACATTGTTAATGCTCAAGTGAATGTTATATGTATTTTTTGTTCATAAGAAATGAATTTGATAGAAAAGAATGAGGGGGAAAACTAAGAAACAATAGTAACAGTGTTTTAAGAGTCAGATTAGAAAATGTAGATCAGGGTGACCAACCAGAGGCCCAGGTTTTTAAAATTTTAATTAGCTGCCATGTTTAAAAATGAAGAAAAAAAAAATCCCATTATGAAAAAAGAAATGCAGAGTTCTGACTTCTCTGGAGAAACTGGGAGGCTCGGCAGCTCAGGGCTTCTAGTTTCCCGTGGCAGCAACTGTCCCGATCTGTGGAGTCACTGCCCACCTAGGAGGGGACACATGCTCCGCAGCTCACCAGATCCACTCTGCCCCACTGCTTCTTACCCGGCCTGCTTTACACTGGAGGCATTTGAGTTCGTGAGCCCTGCCGTAGAGGACGCCTTCTCAATACCAATGTAATTTATCCTACATGCAGTGCTCCTCGGCTCAAGAGCCCAGTATATCCCCTAGTACTTCCATCATCAAACTCAAACTTGAACTGTCACATCCTCCATCTGGGGACCCATCTAGCCTCACTTCCCATGATTCCCCATCACATCCTCCACCTCCAAGCAGGCTGCCCTCATACCCCAGCTCCTCCCTGCTATGGGGCTGGGGGGGGCCCTCCCTCCCTTCAGCTAACCTGAAACTCCCTCACTGGCCAAGGCTTAGCTCGTGGACAACCTTCCTCAGGAGCTTCTTCCACAGACCAGTCTCCCTTCCCCACATTTGCACTGCACTGGGGACCAGAGCTACAATTATCCAAGTGCAGTAGGGTGTTCTTGGTCTTTCCCCTGAACAGAAATCTGTCCTTTTCCACTCAGTTGTCTCATTTCCTCCTGCCCTCAGGGGTCCCTGTATTTGCCAGATCTATCCCTGGACTTAGGTGATTTAAAACGAAACCAGAATGGGGTGGAGGGGTTGGGGGATAGGACAGAGATGTGGGAAGTTAGGGGAAAAGAAAGAGAAGCCTAGGGCAGACCTAGGGTGGGCAGTTGAGGGGGAAGAGAAAGGGAGGGTCTGGGTGTGAGACAACGAAGAGCAAGGACAGGTAGGGAAGGTGGCAGTTGTGCCTTCATTCTGCTTCCATGAGGAGTCTGAAGAGCACCCGTTCGAGGCCCCTTGGTCTTTGGTTTCCTGTGGCACTCCCACTTCCTACAGGAGACTGGAGGCTGCTGGGGGATGGTGCCATACTTAATACTTAACACCCCTTTATGTCCCTCAGAGCCCAGGGACTGCCCAGGTTCATGCAGAAGGACTGACCTCAGTGTCCTCAGGTGTTCTCAGGTAAGTGACCTGAAGAAGATGTTGGGCATCAATACGTGGGCTCTTAGATTTCACCTCTTGGCAGAAGTGTGATGAGACGCGATAGCAACATGGTTTCACGTCCTGGACGATAACCAGGGAGGTGCTCTGGACTAGAGAGCAGTGGTTCTCGAGCTTGAGCCCAAGTCATCGCCTGGAGAGACGCAGGAAGATGCTTCTTCAAACAGAGATCACCAGGCCCCACGCTCAGAGCTGCTGATTCAGCTGTCTGGGTGGGGTCCAAGAATCAGCTATTGAAATAACTTCCCAGGTGTGCTGCACTTTGAGAAACCCGGGTCTAGAGGCCAGACTGAGGTTTAAACCTGAAGCCACATCCCTTAGCCACTTTAAAGGAAAAAGAAAGCGGGGGGGGGGGGGGCTGTCCCCTCTCTTGCCCTTCACTGCCAGGTCACTCACTGTTCAGTGCCTTTACAGGAACCGTAGAATAGATGCCCATGGAGGACTGGAGGCTGCCCTCTGTGGCTCAAATGGAAAATTACCTGAACTGGAATGCATGTCTGCTTACCCTGAACAAGGTTTGCTAAACTAATTTCATTTTATCTGCCTGACAAAGATCCAGAGAAAACTGAGATGTTCATCATTCACCAGATCTGGTCCATGTGTAGAGGGGCCAAGGGTCCATTCATGTGTGTGATGGGTCAGAAATGTGGCCCAAAGTCGCCAGGGACAACAGACACAATTTATTCTCACGGTGTGGAGTTTTTATAGGGTCAGAAGTATTTCAGGAGAATAGTTCAAACCTGATTGCTCACTAAATTCTCTGCTGAACACTATGTCTTCGTAACATAAATTCAAACAGAACAATTTCAAAATCCTGGAAGCACTATGTGACTAAGAAAAAACCCTAACTGACTTTGAACCGTGCTTCCCCTCATCAACTTTCCTGAATTTACAAAGCTGGCATTAACTGCGGCCTAATGCAAATACACTCTAGCACCCAGTTCGTCACCAGTGGGACTTAGCTCAAAGGTGCAACTTCTTAGGTTTTAGTCGGCGCTACGATAATATTATAGGATTTGCTGCCACCTACTGCTCAGACTTGGGATGTGCAGGAGTTGGTCACTAGGAAACTGTCCACTAAGCAGGCTTCTCAGATTTGAATGAATTAGTATCACCCGGAGCGCTTGTTAAATCATAGATTTCGGAGCTCCACCCCTAGAGGTTCTGATTCAGCAGGACTGGGGCAGGGCTTAAGAATGTGCTTTCCTAGTAACTCCTGCGTGATGCTGAGGCTGCTGGTTGGTGGGTGTGCCACTTCCAACAGCACTGCACTGTCCCAGGCACCTGGACGGCATCTGTAGTTCTTCTCATGCTACACATTTCTAGCGCTTGATTGATTCAAAGTCGGTAAATAGCCAAGAGCTTCCAATTCAGGGTTTCTCAACCTGAGCGCTACTGATATTCTGACCTGGAAATTCTTTGGGGGGGGTTGGGGGGGGTGGGAATGTCCTGTATGTCGTAGGATGTTTAGTAGCATCCCTGGCCTCCACTCACTAGCCATGGGGAGCAACCCCTTCCCCCCAGGTTTGGACAATCAAGCGTATCTCACACACCACTAGGTGGATGGCTCTGGGAGGCAAAACCATTGAGAGCCACTGCCCTAAACGCGGCGGGGTGGGGGTGGTGGGGAGACTGCTCTCCTCTTGGGTAGACTGTGAAAGCATTCCCAGCACTGCCTTAAGTAATACTGATACTGACATAGGAAACTCTTTGCTCTTCCGGTTTTATGAATAACAGAAAAATTACCTTCCATTTGTTGAATACCTATTGATGAGCAAAGCGCTCTAACACTTTTTAATTACTTTAACTCTCATAACCACTCTTTTACTGATGAGGAAACTGAAGCTTCAGCGGGTTAAATAATTTGTCTGAAGTCATGTTAATACCAGTTGGATATGGGTTGGGCGGGGGTCTCTGGACCTGTTCAGTCCAATAAAAATATAAAACAACTCACAAATAGGAGCCATGTGTATAACTTTACATTTCTAAAAGCCACATTTAAGAAGAAACATTAAAATTAATCTTAGCATTTAACCCAATATTTATATCCAACTCTTATTTTAACATGTAATCGGTATTTTAAAAATTGGTGATACCTTTGGTATTCATTTTTGTACTTAGTTTTTGAAATCTGTGTGTATTTTACACTTAAAGGGTGTCCCAAATTCTCGCAAGATTTGAATTTTGCATCATTTGTGCAGTAAAGTGTTGCCAACGAAAAAAAAGACAGCATGACAGCTGACAGTTCAGGGTTATTAAAAATGGAGCGCTACATGAAAGAACAATGCGTTTTCATTGTTGAGCAATGAAAATTTACAATTTTTAATTATAACCCTGTGTTTTCTATCAAAATTACTTCTTGAGAGAATTTTGGGACACGCTTTACTTCACTGTG
This sequence comes from Craseonycteris thonglongyai, assembly GCA_004027555.1. Lineage (NCBI taxonomy): Eukaryota > Metazoa > Chordata > Mammalia > Chiroptera > Craseonycteridae > Craseonycteris > Craseonycteris thonglongyai. Next base: position 78,119 of record PVKE010001149.1, on the reverse strand, counting down.
CATCTCTTAACTTCCACAAGCCACATCTGAAGCCCTCATGAGCCACAGGCTGTCTCTCTGATAGCACAGGTCTAGGCTCTTTGCCTCTGCCCAGCAGCCTTCCAACCTTTACCTGTGGAACAGCAGGTGACAGTTTTACTTCAATGTCCTTCCATTTCTGCCCATATTTCACCCATTCTTTTGTTGTTGTTGTTGTTAAATTTATTGGGGTGACATTAATTGATATCAATTACAGTTTCCAGGTGTACAATTCTACATTACATTGTCTATACATCACATTATGTGCTCACCACCCAGAATCAGCTCACTTTCCATCACCATATGTTTAAAATAAGCAGGAATATCCCAAGAACAGATCACAGAGTATGTGAATGGGTATGTGATATGTGAGTCTGATAGAATGGGTGGAATATGATTGATAGGGAAGGGGAATCAATCATATTCCACCCATTCTATCAGACTCACATATCACATACCCATTCACATACTCTGCAATCTGTTCTTGGAATATTCCTGCTTATTTTAAAATTAGGTCTAGAGTTTTATAAACTTTATCAAACAGTAGAGACTTCATCTGGTGGCCAGACTGTTGACTATTATCTAATTTTAGTTCCAATAGGGTTTCCAGTGGCTGTTTTCTCACAGTCTGTGTTCGTACTTATATAACAGAGATCATTTATCTCGCCTGATGCTAATCATCAAGGCAAACATTTAATCACATTCTTGTGTCTTTTGGTTTATCTCCAATATTTAGGAGTGTTTGTCCTCATTCATCAGCCCCTTAAATGATGTTTCTCCCTGTGGGTCCTCATGCTGTCCTTATGAAATGTTTCTGATCACTTAGGAAACTAATCATTTTCTAGTGAATTCTGTATTCAACCCCCTAGTCGTACCAAATTTTCTCATACAAGTTTTACAGGTATGAAAATCAAGAAACACTTAAATACTAAGGTCAAAGTATACCCATAGAAAGTATTAACAGAAATGAGAGCTATTACTTACGAAATGCTTCCTCTGAGGCGTGTCCTGTGCTCCACACTTGAGACACATTCTCTTTAGTTGTCTGAATAGTCCTATGAAGCAGCTGCTATTATGATTGCCATTTTTAGAGGGGAGATGTGGTGGAACAGAGAGTTTAAGTAGCTTGCCCAGGGTCTCCCAGTAAGCAATTGGCAGAGCTGGTAGAGGTATCGAGATCTCACAACAGAGCTGAGCTCTTAACCTCTGTCTGGAAGATGCCTTGTAAATGTGCTTGTTTCTGCATTTGTAAGGATGTGGGTCCATAAATATACACCTTTTCCTGATGAGAAAGAAAAAAATATGTATGTTCTGGTGATCTAGGGACTGCCTCGGGAGCAACCTGCCCAACGTCTCAGGATGCTGGGATCTGGCCTTGAATGGAGGTTGAGATCAAGTCCGTCAGGAGCTCCAACCAAGAGACCAGCAAGGTCACGTGAGAACCCAGGGCCAAGAGATTCTATGTGACGAAGCCAGAGCATGGTGGGTTCCAGGGCTCATGGGCACGGGGAGGTGGAACCCGGGAGTAGAGACAGAACCCTGGGAGGAGAGGGAGAGAGAGCTCGGGGAGAAGCCGAGCTCTTGCTTTGCAATTTTGTTTTGGTAAAGACTTGAGCATGCTGTCATGCTAATGGGCAAAATGAAGAGTTCAAGATGCAGGAAAGCTTGGGGAGGAGGATAGATGCAAATCTGCAAGGACCCTAATGAGCCAGGATAGGAAGGTATTTGAAGCCCATGTGGGGGAACATGTTTGTCGGGTTTGATGCCAAAGCCTTGTATCTGTGTCACTCTATCACCTCCCACTGTCAGCTCCCACTGTCACTGCCTGATCGTCTACCATTGTCCAAGTGCCCGTGGCCAAGTGACTTGGGAAGTTAAGTGTTTATAGTAAGAAACATTTTCTCCACACTGGGCATAACTTCACATCTTTTCCAGTGAGGAAATACTAAATACATGATGTTAGAGCACACATCCTGGGGCAGCCTCATAGGTACCTGATGTGGGTTAATGCAAAGGATACTAAGTCTGTCTCCACCCAAAACAGGTCTCACCAACCTGCCTCAGGCACCATTTGAATTACCCTCCCAATGAGTCATTAAATACAAACAGGTTAAAATCATCTTGAAAAGAGTATCCATGTTCATAGCAGCATATTCCCAATGGCCTAAAGGTGGAAGCAACAAATGGGTAAACAAAAGGAGGTATGGTCATACAATGGAATGTTACTCAGCCTTAAAAAGGAAGGAAATTCTGGCACATGCTCCAACATGGATGAACCTCGAAGACATTATGCTAAATGACACAAACCAGTCGCTAAAACACAAATCCTGCATGATTCCACCCACGTGAGGTACCTAGAGTAGAGGAGTCAAATTCATAGAGACAGAAAGTAGAATGGTGGTGGCCAGGGGCTGATGGGATGGGACAATGAGGAGTTGTTGTCTAATGGGCACAGAGTTTCCATTTTGCAAGATGAAAAGAATTCTGGAGGTGGACGGTGGTGATGGTTGCACAACATGAATGTACTTAATGCCACTTAAAAATGGTTAAGATGGTAAATTTTATGTTATATGTATTTTACTAAAACTGAAAAAAATAAAACAATTTTAAAAAGCCAAGTCTCTTTAAAGGGGCCACTCGGTCACCAGTTCACATCTATCATTAGTTTGGCTCAGCTTTGCTTTTCTGTAAGGAAGCTTAGCAGAGAGCATGACATCAAGGCGCTGGGATTTGGGACAGTGGGCGGTAGAGACAACTACCATGAGGACCGTAATTCTTTGGGCTCTAGGATATGCTTTGAGAAAGACCAGACCTTGGGTTCCCATCCTGACTGAGGGAGAGACCCCTAGGGGTCCTCAGCAGCCGAAGGAGAAGTAAAGGAAGGAACTTCTTCCCAGACGGGGATGAAGAGGGGACATCCACCTCTGTGTCCCTTGCCCTTTTACTGAGGGCTGCTGGACCAGGGCCCCCTTCCATGCAGCAATAATACTACACAGTTATTATTACTAATTAGCCCCCCTGTGACTCGGTGACATTGACTTGTTTGGAAAACCTTCACCCATAGCTTTGCCTCTCAAAAGCTGGTGTAAGAGGGTCCAATACCATGTCTCAAAATCAAAGGTGTGGGGATGGTGGAGCCACACCCAGACAGGGAGGGCAGAGGGGGGTGGGGTGGGAAGGGAAGCAGGGGTGAAGCTCTCAGCCTTGTGCGGGCCCCTCCACTATCAGACCTTGGGAAAGAAATTCATTTGTGTCAGAGAAAGCAGCACTTTAAACCTCATTAATGAGAGACAGAATTGCTATGATAGTATGGAAATACTCAGGGAAGAAATCCATTTCATTTCCATGAATCTCCCGCTGAGCCTCAAGCTTAACAGATGCTATTTTTATCAAATACTTTCTATTCCATGGCATGCACTGCCAACTTTCTATTATTAGACAAATCAGGAAAAGTCCACATTTTATTTCTCTTTCTTCTGGCTTCTCCCTCTCCATTTATCAGGGGTGGGGAGAGGTGGGTGGTTATGCAGGGGGCCCTGTGCTTTCAATAGGATGTGACAGCCATCTGAAAATTCACCTTGGTGTCAAAGCACCCAGAAATGGGCTCTGTCTCCTTTGCAAATGACATCTCGTTCTGGCTTCACCCGTCCCAGATGGCATAACTGATGGGACAGGAAAAATACAGGCTTTGGAGTATTTGCACAGCATTGTTTCTCCCGCCCCCACTTCCTGTGAAGGATTTAGTCTTGGCCAACTAAGTTCTGGAGCCTTTCTTGTGCAGAATATAGGAAAACCTGGGAAGGGATTCTGAACAGTGCAGTGTTGTGGGTGGGGTGGCTTGATGAGTCCACTGAAGAAAAGGCAGGGAATAGATCAGAGGTGAGAGGAAGGAGAAGAGAGATAAGAGCCAGGGATAGGTCAGACTTGGGGGAATTCAAGAAATAAATTAAGGGGGATTGGAGTAGAGTCTACGCTGTCATAAAGAGGATCTAGAAGAGATATGAAAGGAGATTTTTCAGAAATGTTGTTGGTGTTACGAATGGAACCCACTCCCCTTCCTTGGCATTTTTAAAAAATTTCAATGACATGCATTGGTTACAATGCTATCTTTTTGTATGAGGGACTGGGTTTGTTCAAAGGCACCCTGGGCTACTGGAGGCCGAGGTCCATGGTAGCAGGGTGGTGTTCGCGTCGACGCAGTCTGCAGATATTACAAACTGGTGTCCTAGGGGCTTGGATTTCAGAGGTGTCTTATGTGCTTTGTTGAGAGTTAAATTTTTTAAAGCCACAACTGAAAATAGGTATTTCACTTTTTTTTTTTTAAGATTTATTTTTATTGTTTTTGACAGAGAGAGAGAGAGAGATACAGAGACAGAGACAGAGAGAAGGGGGCGGGCCCAGAACAGTCTCCATAGTTGCACATCATTGGTTTTTCCACATAGTTTCATTCCACAGGTGAGCTTGGGGCTGCAGAGGGCAGGAACTGGGCTGGGGTCTCACCCCGGTAAGAAGTGAACTGAGGGCACTCCCCAGTTCAGCATGTGGGTCCGCACGGGCCGGGGCCAGGATTCGATCCTCAGTCCCCGGGGCTGCAAATTGAGCGCTTAACCCACTGAGCCATCCCGGCTTCCCAATATTTCACATTTTAAAAGCTTGCATTTCCTACTTCTCTTTTAAAAACTGGAAAATCTGGTAACATGAGATTCTCATTCTCATTAGGTAAAATTAAAACATATTCAGGATTCTTTATCATAAGTCAATGCGACAGGGTGTTTTTAAAGCAGAGGAACATAATTCAAGATGATAGATTATAAATGCAGGAAATAAAAAAGAAAAATAATTCAAAAGTTAATTTGAGCATATCCAAATGAATTAGCCTATACAAAATAATCTAGCAATGTCCACTGGGGGTTAAAATAATTAAAATATATAACAGGTACATATAAGTCAGGAGCTCAGGATAAGCAGCACTAAAATGTTCTAAGGTCCATATATTACTATGGAAGAAGATAAAAATACCAATTAGCATTAGACTTTGATAAATCAAAGGTATGTATTGTGATCTCCAAGATAAACTCCAAAAGAATAATTTTTTAAAAAGAAAATAACTTCCAAGGCAACAGAGAGAAAAATAGAACATTCAACCACCCCCAAAAGCAGGCAAGAAAGTAGAATAAAAAAAAAAAAAAAAGAAAGAAAAGAAAAAAGAACAGAGCATGTAGATAAATAAAAACATTTAATAAGATGGTAGACTTAAATTCAAATATATAAATAATTACATTAAAGGCAAATGAACGAAATACTTAAAAGTCAAACGGGGGAAGCTGAGATGTCTCAGTAGGTTGAGTGCTTGCCTTGCAGCTACAGGGTCCAGGGATCAAATCCTAGTCCCAGCCCTGGCCTGTGCAGACCCATGTGCTGAACTGGGGTGTGCTTCCCATGTTGGAGGCCCCTGGTTCAGTTCCCATCCTGTGTGTCCCCACACTCACCTGTGGAGTGGAATTATGTTGAAAGTATGTCGAAACTAGCAATATACAGATGTGGAGATTGCGCTGCCCCGCCTCCCACCCCTTTTCTCTCACTTTGTCTCTCTCTCTGTCAAACAATAAAATAAATCTTTAAACAAATGTCAAACATATTGAACTGAATAAAGGAATATGTAGACTGTTTACAAAAAACACATCTAAAACAGTTTTGAAAGTGTTTAAAATACTGGTAGAAAAATATAAATATTAGCCAAAATTATATTAACATTGATAGTATATATTAATCTCAGAAAAAGTAGATTTTAAGGCAAAAAGCATTACTGTATCTTAAGAACAATCTATATCATAGTGATAAGTTCAATCACACACATCTTGTATCTATCTTAAAATGTAACTTTAGAAATATGAAGCTAAGATTGACAAAAAAAACAACACAAGCAGACATGAACAAGAAATGAGCAAGACTGATCATTTGAAAAAGATAAGCAAACTTGACTTAGTGGACATATATAGAATATTGCATTCAACAATTACATAATTCATGTTCTCCCAAATATTTATAACTCCACACTTTCCAAGCAAATCATAGGACTGAAATTCTTGACTTTGTTTAATGTTAGGTACGACCATAAAACTTAATTTGACCAATAAAATGTGTGCAGAAGTCATTTCCAGTTGCTGATGTGTGAGTAAACATAGCTTCCTTTTCCCTCCTGAAAGCAAAGGGCTGGAGCTCCCTCATCCTGGTCCCTGATTGAGGATGACACAGAGCAGAGCAAAGGTTTGACTGAGAAGCAAACCTTTGTTATTTTAAGTCATGTGACTGGGGGATTATTTATAAAAACAGTATAAGCCAGTGTTTTCTGACTAAGAAGCAGGAATAGAGAAGGACTGTTTTCCAACCACCGAGGTGAGCATGTCTTGAAAGAATGATGAATCCTGGTGAGGTCGCTGTGGCTTAAGCTCCAGGGAGGTAAGGTGGGAACTGGGCTGGGGCAGGGGTAGGTGCTCCCAAGAAGAGCCTATGAGGACTGGCTAGAGGCATGTTTGGAAGGGCCTTGGATTTAACAGTAAGAAATGGATATTGTCCTGGAAGTTGAAGGATCTCTAGAAGTCTGTAACAGTTGAATATTGGTAGTAATGCAGAGGATGAACTGGGGAGAATCTAATCAGGTGAAAGGAGGAAATTAGAGAAGTAGTCCCAATGAACATGTTATAGGCTACCTAGAGGTAGCCATTATTAAAAATTTGGTGAGAATCTCTGTAGCAACTGCATATATACAAGTATATGCAAACACACACATAAATCAATTATAAAAATGCAAATCAGATCAATTATATTCTATCTGATCTCCTGAAATTTTTTTTTCCAATTTATAGTGTTTTCATGGTTACTTTCAGTGTCATCTCAAAGAGATTTCTGTTTCCTTTTTATTGGCCACTTAGTATGTCATTGTAGAGCTGTACCATAATTAGGTAACACTCCTGTTGACAGACTTTTAGTTTGTTTTCATTATTACAAACAATGCTTTAGTGACTATCTTGCAAGTAATATTAATACATTTTAATATTTTCTTTCTTTAGACAATAAGACCAGTTTTGCCACCATTTGAATGGTGACAATTTTTAGGCTAGGTGACAAGAGCATAACCAGGCAGGCCATTTGAGGTGATAACTTTGGCTAGGGGGTGTCTGTTATGGCTGGATTATACCCAGAATAGTGTCTTGAACAGAGTGGGCTCCGAGTAAGGATTTGTTGGATGGATAGAGGGAAGCATGGATGGATCCACATCCACTACAGGTACTTGGGCCTGACCTGCTATTATCTGTAACAGGATTTCACAACCTCAGAACTATCAACTTTTAGGGGGGGACATTTCTTTGTTGCAGGGGGCCATCCCATAAACTGCAGCGTGTTTAGCAGCATCCCTAGCCTCTCCCCACTAGATGCCACCAAAACAATCCCAGTTGCATCAATCAAAAATGTCTCCAGAAATTGCCAAATGTCCCCTGAGAAAAAAAAATCACTTGGATTGAGAACCACTGATTTATAACATGGGCTGTATTTGTAATAAGGGCAAAGGCCCTTTTTAAAAACAACTCACTCTACCAAGGTTGATCCTATTTCTACCCAAACCTCCCATATTAGAATGGCCTTTCTTCCTGGATTTTCACAGTTCTTTCACAGAGATTTCTGGATACCTTATTCTTGGTCCAAATTCCATTTCTCCAGGACCACCTGACACCTCCCCTATGAATTAGGCCAATTCTCATACATCATCAATTCCCATTATACAGTCTCTAATTACCAAATATCCATCCTTGGAAGTACTTATCAAAGTTAAACTCTTACATTTATTTGAATAATTATTAATCTGTTTCCCTCATTCAGCTTTCTACAGTTAACTACAAGTAAGAATTTGGCACATAACATGTCAGTTTCTGTTCACCATTTTAATATTTAGTGCCCAAAACAACACCTAACACACAGTAGGTGCTCAATGGGTGTTGGATGAATGAATGGATGAATGGATGGATGGATGGACAGATGACAGCCTATTATATTTATCAGTAATAGTCAGCCTTAAGGCACAGAAGTCTTCACCCATTTTTGCTCCTGTGTCTTTTGAAACAGTTTGAAATTAATATGTTAAATTATCCAGCATTAAGTCCATATGGAGTCAAGAATAATGTCCATCATTTGTAAATATTGGAATTTAAAAATTATGACATCATTCTTTAAATGTACCTATTAATCTGTTATTATTTCCAATATTCTCTATGATTTTCTTTCACAAGACTCTCTCTCAAATTCAAGGGATGGAGGAGACAAAGTTGTTAAATTTTTAAAAATGCCTTAGTTAACTATTAAGGGAAGCTGAATTGAATTATTAAAGGAAGCTTCCAATTTGGGGACCTGAACCTGGAGATTTTTATATTTGGTGCAATGGCATCTTAGTAAGATTTGTGAAGAGTGAGGGTAAGAGAAGGATCATTAGGAACCTAGACATGTTCTCAGGCAAACCAGTTTGAGGAAAGAGTACTATAGAAACAGAGAACCTGGAAACGAATGCTCTAAAACGAATCCTTGGTGTGTCCCTTGGAAAGTGTTGAAGGCCACCATCCTGGGGGTAATGAAGGCCGGTGGCCTGAAGAGGGCAGTGTTGGACAAGCCAATGGGCTCCATCTGTGGCTCAATAGCGGAAAGGACAATCCACTTAGGATGCAGTAGTGTTCAGCCTGGGCAGCCAAGCCCAGTCCGTGTGTGTGCGCGCGCGCGCGCGCGTGTTGAATTATTCATTGGAAACCTGCTCCAAGGAGAACATAGACCAGAGACTCCCCATCCTGTACCTAGAATCTCCACCTAGCACTATAAACAGATGCAAACCTCATTCATTCTTTCTTCCCTTCAAGAACTGAGTTTGGGAAAAGAAATTGAGGTCTGAATCAGCCATGAGGTTTTGTGTTACCTCTTATGAAATGAAAACAAAATAAAATTGCAATCGTGTATAGCTTCAGGAGACAGTGAGCAAAGAGGCTGAAAACCGCTGGCCTGGACAGATGGGAGGTGGGAAATCTCTCCTTGGCACGGCATCTTGCTGGGCTTCTGCCTTCCTGGCTGTCAGATGGGAACAAGACAGCCTTTAGCAGGAGCTCAGTACAATGGTGGAGATAACGGATTGGGATTTTATCAGGCAGGAGTGTCTCAAAACTTTTCATTTACATCAGAAAAGGAAAAATCAAAAGTGGAAAAAAACTCAAGCTATTTAAACATTTAAAGTTTTACAAGCCTTGGAGTCAGAAGGAGAGACAGCCAGAGGAGGAAGGCAGATTCAGTGCGATTCCACGTGAGGGCCTAGCTGCTGGACACTGTCCCTTCTGGGGTTTCCTCTCCTCCCAGAGTCCATAAAAGGATCTGCATGTCTAAAACAGTGTGCACGTGATGCCATATGCATGTGGACTATATGATGTGTCCACCAGCTTCAGACTTAAAAGCAATGACTTTATTCATTACATTTATCCTCTGTGAAACCTCAAAGAGTGGGGATGAGCTATTTGAAATAAAGTTAATAATTTGGGCTAATTGCTTGAATATATTAAAAGTAAGGCTCAGAGCAAGACCCACACTTCAGGCTTCCATGGGGAAGGTAACAGGGACTCGGTCGGGGAGGCACGGAGACGACTTGGACAAGATAACTGTCCTTTCACCTGGCAGCTACCCAGCTCCCAAATAGCTTCTGTGTCCAGTCCAAAAATAAGATCACATGGGTGGGGGAGAAATAAACATGCAAGTGTTCGCCCTTGGACTTCCCATGGGTTACACTAGGATCGGCTACCCTGGCAGAGGGTGGCCTCATGACCACTCTGCCGCCTCATCCCCAGGCTCCCCAGGGCTGGGAAGACAACCTGTGTCAGGGTAGATGTGCCATCTGGGTGGCACTCAGCCTGTCTCTTGAGCTCTATTCACTCCAGAGAGGGAGCAGGAAAAAGAGGACAAGCTGATCCAACAGCCTGGACGCCAGGGGGATAAGGGCATGGCCTCCTTGTGCTGAAGGACACTCCCCTCTGATGGGGAATGGAAACTCCCTTCTTCCTGCAACGGTCTGTGTGCAGCGGTCCCGCTAACACAGTGGGACACCGTAGGCTGTTGCAGCTGCTGTCGCCCCAGAAAGAAAGTCCCCCAGAGCCAAGGCAAAGAGGTGAGTGCATTTGTTTTTCCAAGGGGCCCAGATTGTTCTGGACTTTCTGCCTGGCTTCAGGCTTGTGTTCAGCACAAATGCTCTCCCTCACCCCCTTCTTCTTCTCCTTTGCCCCCGATCGGGGTCTATGACAGGCCTGAGGCTCTGTGATGGATGCTAGAGTAAAATGCAAGTATTCCTGTACTCCCTTCTCTCAGTCGGAGGCCCATTTGCTCCCAGAAAGAACGAGGTAGGTCTAGTTCTCAGTGAGGAAGCAGGAAGTGATTCCTACCAAGTGAATTATCTGTGCTGAGAGCCAAGAAGATGTTTTGCAGGAAATCGTTAGGCAAATCCCATTACAGTAGAGTTAATACTTAGTTTTTAAAAGCCCTGCATGAGATAGGAAATAAAAGATGCCCGCTGATTTTTTGTAACTGGGCAAAAGGGAAAAACAGAAATTGGATATGCACCACTTCCTTTCCCCTTAACCCCTTCCCTGCCTCTTCCTGACTTCTGAGAGCCCTGCAAAATACACTTAATAGATCCAAGAACGCCATTCTTTGGTTGAGAACAAGAGGAATAAAATCAGGGTTTGGGGAGAATTGCCCTGTAAGCAGAATCAAGGGGAAAAAAATAAAAACATATTTTGCAGATCTTTGTTTCGCTTCTAATATCTCTGCATTCCCAAGCACATGACCCGTACCTGTGTCTATTTAGGGACACGTCAGAGAGGTCTCCATCACTTGCACACACATAACATTATTTCATGGCACACAGCGCCCCCAGCTATGGACTCAATACCTATGCTTAGGATGAGCTAGTAAAATGCTGGTGGGAACAAGACAACCATTTGAATAAGCTAGGATTCTCTTAGTAACAATGGACTGAAAATCAGTTTGAAGGGACACAGGTAAAAAAAGGAAATTTCTTCCCCTTGTGTAACTGAAGAGGCCAGGTTTTCACGATGGTGGGATCCAGCTGCCAGATGACGGTACCTTGAATCTGTCTTTCCCCCATTTCTTGGCCTTGCACCCCTGTGTCACTCTGTTTCCAGGAAGACTCGTCGACTGCAGTGGCAAGATGGCTGCCAGCAGCTGCAGGCTGACACCCTATTGGCACAGCCACCTACAAGACTTCTAGCTAGAGCCACAGGGTCACACTTCACTGAACCTGTGTGGGTATGGTGCCCATTCCTGCCATAGGGGTGTAGTCATCCCCACAAAAACACCACATGGACTGAAGGCAATGAGGAGCTGGGTCCCCAGAGATGATCAAGGTGATAGTCCAAGGAGAAGGGGGCTGGATGTAGGATGGCCAAGGTCAACAGCTGCCACTATGTTGTTCTTTTTGTGATAGTCTAGATCAGGGGTCTCCAAACTACGGCCCGTGGGCCGAGGCCCTCTCATCCGGCCCGTGGAGACCTTTTTATCTGAATAAAATAATACTAAATAAATAATTAAAAACAACATCTATATTTCGATTCTTTTTTATTTGGACCTCGAGTGTGTAGTCAGCCCCCAAACTGCTCTTTGATAGTTAATGCAGCCCATGGGCTGAAAAGTTTGGAGACCCCTGGTCTAGATCATTGGCTCCCAAGAGGTGGTACACCTACCCCTGGGGGTACATACTGGTCCATCGGGGAGAGGGGGGCATGAAAAACAATCAGTAACAATATTTAACTATAATATGAACATTGTAAATTAAATCTGTGGTTTGTACTTCTAGTGTAGTAATTTTTCTTTCCTAACTTATTACTGCATTTCCACTATTTTACATTAAGATAGGCACTAAAAAAGTGTTAGTATTGTGGGGAACCCGGGATGGCTCAGTGGGTTGAGCGCTCACTTTGCAGTGCCGGGGACCGAGGATCGAATCCCGGCCCCGGCCCGTGCAGAACTATATGCTGAACTGGGAGCTCCCCCAGTTCAGTTCTCTCTCTGTATCTGTATCTCTCTCTCTCTCTGTATCTCTCTCTCTCTCTGTCAAAATAAATAAATAAATAAAAATATATTAAAAATAAAAAGAACTACCAAGCATCCATTTATTAAAAAAAGAAAAAGTGTTAGTATTAAAAACAGCTGTATTAAAAACAAGGGGTATAATTTATAGAAATGGGTTTAAAAGGGGTACCCAAGTGGAAAAAGGTTGGGAACCACCAGTCTAGATTGAGTCAAAGCTCCTCCAACATAACTCTTCCTCTTTTTCCCTCTTATAGTGCACACAAACTAATCAGTGACAGAAGGTTGCACAATAAAGATAATTATTAGTAGAACAAGTAACTAAAAGACCCCAGGGCATGTCATTCCTAGAGATCCACGATACTGGGGAAGACACAGAAGGCTTGTCTCTGGCCCTGTCCCCAGACCCACTGGGCCCCCACCCTGCCTGTGCTCACAGGGCTCTCCCCTTCCCCACCTCTGCTTACCTCTGCTCTGCTAATGTGAACCCATCTTGCCTTTCAAGGGTCCCTCCCACCCCTCAAGGCTTTATCTGGCCTGTGCAGACTTTTTTGATGCTGTCTTTCTCTCTCAGAACCTTGATGGCATGAACTCACTGTTTACCCATTCTTTGAAAACTTCACATATCTTAGTTTCTCTCCCACCTTGAATTTTACAATTTTACATTCCTGGGTTCGGGGGTGGGGGCGTACATTTCATCCTCTCTCTGGTGTCTAACACATAGGAGGTGCCCGATTAAGTGCTTCCAATTAATTGAGCAATAGAAAACCAGCCTCCCTAAATAGCTTAGAGAGGATGGCTAGATTACTTGAGGTCCTTAATTCCCATTTTAAAAGTAGTATCATAGTGATAGCCAGCATTGCTTGAGTGCTGAATATATGCTGGAGCCCCATAGTCTTCATCTCAGGTAATCCTCACAATGACCCTATGAGGCAACTACAGTAGATTCTTCATTAACTAGAACGCAAGCAACTGGCACTCTCACGCAAAGTTTGCCAGTTGCTTGAGAGTGCCGGTTGCTTGATTCCAGTTAATAAACAGTCTACTTACATTTATCTAGCATCTACCAATACCCTTGGGTGCAGGTTAACTGAGAGTCTACTGTATTGCTATTATCCTCATTTAAAAGACAGGAAAACTGAGCCTCAGAGAACTAAGTGATTTGTCCCAAGACTTAGATCATACAGCTAGTACATGGTGACATGGGTGTTAGAACGCAGGCATGCCTCCTACTGTCTCAGTTCCTGTTCCATTCATCATTTGCATACTTATCAGTGTGGCTTCCTGCGGTCTGATTTTAAAGAGCAAGAGGCACAGGTGATTGCTCGGCAAACACAAGAAAGGTCAGGTATTTTTGTCCCCTCTTCTGCCACCTGGGCTCCCAGGGCCTCTACAGAGAGCTCCTTATTAGATTGATTAGTGTGTACCAGGGCGAGGGGTCACACCCCTACCCCAACAAGAAGGTCAGGGCACAGGGAGTTCACAAAAGGAGGTACCTCAGGGCTTCTGTAGAGAGGGAGATGCCTTTTGGTTAAAAGAGGGTAGAGCCGTCTTGGGGGAGCCGGCAGCTACAAGGCCGGCTTTAGAACTCAAGCTGCTCCTCTGCGGCCCATTGTTAGGCATGACCCTGACTTTTCTCCTGTCTCTGGACCAGGCAGGGGGCCTCCTTCAGAAGGTGGCTTGAGAATTTGGGCAACAACCATAATCTGATCTCAAAGGAAGCCAAACTCTTGAGAAAACATTGATTTTTTAATACTATCTGTGCCTCTCTACATCCAGACACTGGCCTCTGGGCTGAAAGTCCCCTTGACCTGAGGGTATGTGATTTCTGTGCCACACAGTGATCTACTCACAGGGGTGAGCATCTTCTCTAAAGCAGATCCTATGATTTATGTCATGAATCCTCTGCCCTGTAAGAGGGCCAGAGCGCCGGCGTTCCCACCGCGGAGCCGCAGTGAGATTCTGGTCACTTGGAAGATCACACAGAAGCAGAGGAGGGCCTGGACTGGCAAGAGAGGAGCTCTGAGGTCCTCAGGACCCAAGCCTGCTCACTCTTCCATGAGGTTATGACCAAAAATAAACAAATAAAACCAAAAGAATTAGGTAGGCTAAGTAACATTCTAGGTAATCTTTCAGAAAAAAACCACCCATCACTAGACTCAAGAGAAATGGGAACATGTCCACGCAAATGCTTGTACATAAATGGCCGTAGCGGCATTATTCATGATAGTCAAGGAGAAGAAGCAACCCCCATGCCCATTAACTCATGGGTGGGAAAATCAAATGTGGCATAGCTGTGCAATGTAATATGATTCCGCAATAAAAAGGAATGAAGTTCTGATACATGCTACAACACAGGTGAACCTCAAAGACATTACACTTTTTAAGGGAAAGTGCCCCATATGGTATGATTCCATTTACATGAAATGACCAGAACAGACAAATCTATAAAGACAGAAAGCAGTCTAGTGGTTGCCTAGGGCTGTCTGGAGGGGGAAATGGGGAATGATCGCTAATATATTCTAAAATTTGATAGTGGTGATGGTTGTATAAGCTTTGTGAAAATACTAAAACTACTTAATTGCATACGTGAAATGGGCGAGCTGCCTGGTATATGATTTGTATCTCAATAAAATTATTTTAAAAACCCCAACCATGGCTAGTAAAATAATTAACCCAGTGATGGAGCTTCACTGAAAGACATGGTCTCATCCTGTCTGCTCTGAGCTTATGTCTTGTCTCACTGAGCTTGGCCCCAGGCCACCCAGACAATTCATGCAGAAAGAACACAGATGGGAAAGATAGAACCCAGAGAGTTCTCTCCAGAGCCTGAACTAGGAGGACTTTTCCCCCCATCATTTTTGTATAGGTCATTAAAAAGTTTACGGGATCACTCTCATTATTCGATTTTCATTTCTGAGTTTCCAATTATGCTTCCAAAAGCATCCTCCATTCTGGGATTATAAATCTCATTACATGATGATTTCCTCTGATGCTTTTCTCTGGTGTTTTCCTCTAAGGTTTTGTCTTTTTATATTTAAAATGCTGATTCCTCAGGAATTTCAGTAACAAACTGTGGACCCAGGTTGTTGGGGGGCTTTTGTTTGCTTTGCCAAATAGCTTATTAAAAGATTAGATCAGGAGTTTCTAATTTGGGATTTAAATGGACTTGGTGTATCTTGTACCTTCCTGAAATTTATTGTAAAAAAGTGGGTGGGTGGGTGTGTGTACACAGCAAACAGGGTTATAGAACTTGTGAATTTTCAAGGGGTTTTATGACACAGAAAAACCACTGGGCTCTCTATAGTCCATAACCTGGGGGCCAGATAGGCGAGTTGTATACATTCCAACACACCAGAGCAGAATCCGAGCCAACAAGACAGTTGTTAAACAATTACAGGGGAGGCCTGAGTGATAACTCCTGGGGAAAGTTCTGTCACATGTCAGTGAGCATCACGCCACCTATGAGTTTGACACTTTACTGACACAGAAACGAGATGTGACTCTCGCTGGCTCCCCTGGGGCCTGTAAAACTTCAGGTTTTTAACGATCTGCTGGCAAATCAATGGAGCTGATGAAATGTGGGGCCCTCCTGTCACATAGAACCTGAGGAGACTTACAGTTCAGTAAATATTAAAGTGGAAATAAAACTGCCATTGCAAAGAAGATGGCAGATCCTTATGCACAGATTCATGCATTCGCATAATAAATATACATGCAACATGCTCTGTGTGCCAAGCATTGTCTAGAACAGTGGTTTTCAAAGTGTGGTCCTTGAGCCTGCAGCCTCAGCATCACCTGGGAACTTGTTCAGCATGCAGATCCCCGGGCCCACCTATGACCTACTGAATGAGGTGCTCTGGGTAGGGCCCAGCAATCTGTGTCTTAATAAGCCCTCCAGTTGTTTATGATGCACATTCAACTTTGAGAACCACTGGTCTATGTATTGGGAATATAATAGTGAAGTCAGAGCAAATCCCTGTCTCTTCATGGAATTTATATGTCAGTGTGTGTGATAGGGGAGACAGAGAACAAACATACACAAATAGCTGAATACAACAATTTTGCAGGTAGCAGTAAGATCTATGAAGAAATAGATCTATGTGAAGAACAGTGATAAGAGGCTGAGTTAGAACAGGTGGTCAGGGAGTAGGTGGTCTAAAATGAGACTAGAATGGTAAGCAAGAGCCATCCATGCAAACACTTGAGGGGCAGAAAAGAAATGCTTACACTTCAGGCAGAGGGAACAGCAAGTGCAAAGGCCCTGAGGTAGGACCATGCCTGGCCTGTATGAGTAGCGGCATGCCTGGAGTATATGAACAGGAATGAGCAGGGGATGGGTTTCATGAGGCAGGTGGGGACAGCAAGCTTAGCTTTTGTTCTAGTACAAGGGAAAGGCACTGGGCAGTTTTGAGCCAATGGGAATATGATCTGTTTACCTTTTAGCAGAATCCCTCTAGACTAGAATGAACTGCAATGTGCAAGGGTAGAAGCAGGAAAGTCAGCCAACAGGATATTACAATATCCAGGCAGGGACTATTGGTGCTTGGATGGACTAAACCAATGTGTAAAGACCTATTATTAAGTGAAAAACAAACAACCAGGTATATAGAGACATCCCCCCCACCCCCCCACCCCCCCTCCACTCCTGAAAGGATCCAAAATAAACATTAATAGTGGTTATCTTGAGCGAGAGGGGTTGAGTGAGGGTAATTTTGTATCTTTCTGTATATTGTACATTTTTATCATGTGCACAAAGAGCCACTGTTAAAGATAAAACATTTTAAAATAAAAATTGAAAACTTGAGATTGAGAAAAACATAGACTAGGATAGGTGATGAGTGTTGAATATCAGAGAGAGGAAGCCCACATCCTTGGGTATGACCCTTTCCAGGCATCCTCCCTGAGTTCCAGGGTCCTGGTCTTGGGTTACAGTGGGATCAGAACAAAGCACCTTCCAACTTAAGAACCACTGAACCCCATTTTTGTCCTGCGGTTCTGGTGGTATTTGTAGCTATGAGGTCTCCTTGGGCAACGAATACAATTTCCTGTGACTGTCTGCTTCATTTCCCTTTGCCCCTTTGTCAAATCGAATCCCTCTATCATCCTGGCAGCTGGTCCACCAGGAGGCCAGCATGTCCTTCTAATTGCATGATTGTGCATAAACAGAAGGAAATTCTTTGCTGGCGGGAGAGAGTGGCATGCAGCATCTGATTTCTCCGGTCAGCTGATTAGGTTTGTTGTATCCAATTAAGGTCAAACCAGATTAGAATGAAAATGCACTATGCCTTGTGTGCATTTCATATAACTATATCATCTATGCAAACAGGATGAAGGAAGGGGGGATTTTAAAGCAAATATTGAATGTTAGTCTTAAGACTCAAGGACAAAAAGACAGAGCTTATATGTTATACCTGGAGGGAAATAAAATGTATTAATTGGGGACCTGTTAAACCCTGCTGATTCTATCATGCTCTGATTCTTTTTTTCATGTTGATGCAGTTAAAAAGTGATAGTTTTATGTACTGATTTTCAGAGGCACTGAGCACAGAATAAGTAAAACCATGGAAATACCTCATTCTACCTTTACTGCCCTTGTAAAACTCTTATAGGAGGTTTAGAGACACTTTATATAACAGCAACCACCGAAGTGCTCGGGCGTGAGTCAATCTCTTACACGTGGAAGGAAAAATCTCACCTCCGGGACTAACCACAACATTTTAGACGTGGATGACTCTCTGGCCAAGGCCACACCTCTGTGGATAAACCTACCAGGCTTCTACTAGGATTTGTGTTGGTCCTCCAAATCTGTCCTTTTCCTCCTATCTCAGACCCACCCTCTGCAGTGCTGGTAGGCACATGTAAGTTTTAATCCACTGCAGAAATAGGATTAGAAGTGGTCTAAGAACTTTGAGGGGAGATGTGGTTTCTGGTGCATACTCTGTGTAGGATCTAGCATACTGTGGATGCTTAATACGTGGCTTCAAGAGCTATTATTTCCACAGACTATTTCCTGGCCCAGAGCGGGAGCTATTCTGAGGCCAGACTTTTTGACTAGGTAAACTCCAAGTCCCTTCCCACACTAAATAACAGTGAGGCCAAAGAGCATTAACATTTTCATATTGCATGACTCCCTATATCATTTAAAAGATAAATCTAGCTACTTGGTATGAAGGAGGAAATAAATATGAAACCTGAGAAATGTTAAAGTGAAATTAAAAAAAACATTAGTATTAAGGTAGAACCCTCATTCAAATTATATTAAAGTAAATACTTTAAGAAATGGAGGCGTCATTATGTCTCAGTATTTGGACAGTAACATTTTCAAGCATCCAATATGTAGTAAAGAAATCTGTTTATATCAGTAGCTGAGGATTGTAATTTGCCTAAAAGCTGCATGTGGTTTTTTTTTAATGGCATTTTACAACTGAATGCAATAAAGAAATAAAACTAAAATAATGACTTACACTTATAATACCAGTTTTCAAGGTGCTTTTGCATACTTGAGCACATTTGATCATCACAATAATCCTGTCAGCTTGCAGGGAAGATGTAGTTAGCAGCGTCTCATTAACCTGCCTTAGCAGGGAGCCCTGAAGGAATGGTGAGCATCACAGTGTGAGCAGGTTCACAGGTGCTAACCGATGTGGGGAGACCTGGCTCTAGTCACAGTGAGGACTTTAACTGGAGGTGCCCTTGGGTGAGACTCTGAGCTGCCTGTCTGTCCTCAGATCTGTAGGGTGCTTCCTAACTTTAAAATCTATCACTCCATGGTTAAAAGGAGTTCACATGCACACTGGATATAGCATAATAATTCCCCAATACTGAGAAGATGACTGTCCAGAATATTTTTCACCTCTCTATGATTCAGAAGGCCCTTTGGAACCATGCAGGTATGTAGGAAGATATTTTTTTCTAAGCCAATTAGAGGTACCTGATTGTCTGAAAGTGGCAATTCATGGAGGTTCCAGTTAATAAAGTTTAGAGAAGTGAACTTTGTCTGCACCTTGCAGCCCCTCTGAGGAGAGCTGCTGCTCATCCATTGTGGGAGTTCTGTGATGGCTGTGCCTCTAGTTCTCTGTACAGGACACAAGCTTCTGCCAGGCTCATCCCTGCAGAAGTGCTCCATGATGAGTGTGGAGCACTGGCTTCCTTCTCCAGCTTCCTGGAGGAGGGAGAGACCAGAAAGCAGAGTTGTAGTTCTGACAGGTCAATCTGTATGTCTCTATCTGATCCGAATCATCAGGTGGGCAGGTGCGTGCGTGCGCACGCACGCACACGCACGCACACACACACACACCCCTCCCAGGCTCAAATGCCTTCATAACAGATGGGGAGGGGGGCTCTTCATGGAAACTATTACATGTTTCTGTTTGTCTCCTCAAGGACACCTCCTGATCCATATCTTTTCAGCTCAGCTTCAGTCCCCAGCTTCTTCTAGCCAAAGAGTTATTTGCACAGGCAGCCTCCTTCCCTCCCTCCTTCCCTGTCCTGACCAGTGACATAAAGATGCTGTCTGCCAAAGAAATGCCCACCCCTGTAGCTAGGCTCACCTGAGGCCTGCCCAGCGCAGCTGCCATAGGCTTGACCACCGGTGAGGATGGCAGAAGTCCTCTCCCCGCAGCCCTCTCCCCAGCCTTGACCTGACTGGCCATCACCTCGAGGGCTCTACCAAATGCCCTCTGCAAGTCTTGGCTCTGGAAATGGCACAGACACACACACACACTGCCACACACACACACCTACACCCTGTGCAGGATGCCAGATGACAGACCAGAAAAGGACTCCCTTTCACCCGGCAGCCTTCGGATTCCAGAGAAGTGTCTCTGAGCCACGACCTGCCGTTTCCCTGGCGACCAAGGCCTCAAAATAAACAGGCAGACAGGCCAGTAGTCCATTGGGTTCAGCCATTTGCCCGAGACAAACCACGCTAGAACCACCCCCGGGAGAGCTGCTGCTGCAGCTGCTGTCTGCTGCCTCTGCCTGCTTCCCTGCTGGCCAATAGCGCCCTGCTCCCGGGCCTGCTCGCTGTCCGCGGGGGGCAGGCGGGAGGGCCTAAGGCTCTGCACGGCTCTGTGGGTGGGGTAGGTGTGCAGAAAGGCAGGACCCCTCTGTTGATAAACAAGGCCAGAGAGAGACGTAGAGACTGACGCTGCCAGCCCCCGCCGGCCCCTGCTCCCAGGCAGCCCTGCGGGGCTGGTAGCCAGTGGTGTCTGGAAGCTGACAAGCAACCTGACACACCACAGCCCGTCCCCTCTCCCCACACAGAGCTGCAGACACAGAGAGAGAGCCTGCTCGAGGCTGCCAAGGAAGGCTGCTGCAGCGCAGTGACAGTGTCCTGCACAGAGCTGGGGACAGACACCAAGTGGACGCCTTTTCCTCTGGGAGGGAGGTGCAGCCCTCAGCCTGCAAGCTCCTCAGGTAAGAATCCGGTTTCTTTTCTGGGGAACAAGCACAAGCTCTGTCCAGCCTGAGCGTGTGTGTGTGTGTGTGTGTGAGTGCGCGCGCACGCGCGCGCACGCGCGTGTGTGTCCTTGTGCAAGTATAAGGCTACATGGGAAGGGAAGAAAAAAGGGGCAAGTTAAGGCAGGAAAATGTTTTAAGCAGATACCCCTGGAAGGAGCATTCCTGCAAGCCAACACCCCGGAGCTCACCTCCGGCTGGGTTTAACCCGGGCTGCAGAGCGCTCTGGGGGGCCTGCCGAGGGCACAGGTAGGTAAACACCATGAAAACGACCCTGCACCAGGCAGCCCCACGATCGCCATCCCCAAGCCTGCCAGGCCGGTGAGGACTGGCGCGGGCAGAGTGTCCTTATTTACATAAAGTGCTGGACGCAGCCCGTGCTGTTGGCAGAAGCCGAAAGCTGTAGCCTTAGTGAGTCTGGCTGGCGTTATCTTGCTGTGTCACATTCACCCTTTTAGGGAGCCTGGAAACTCAGCTGCCTTGGAGAGCCTGTTCCCTGGGTGGGCACCTTACTCAAATGTTATCAACCTTCTGATACAGAGTCGGGCTGAAAACAGAGGGTTCTCGGCGTGTGTTCTGGTAGGGTGGCACTCGGGTGGCCCCACGGGTCACCTGGGTTCCTGCATACCTGACCTGGTCATCTCTGAAAACCACATCCTCGTTTTAGTGCTCCCCCCACCCCTCCAGACAGGCACTGGTAGCAATGGAGCAGGAAGGTCTAGCCACTGGGCACGTTCTTGGTCACTTATGCCAAGCCACACCCACATCACTACTACATGACAAAAGTATGCAAGGCTTCCAGACAGACCTCCAGGTGCTGGGGTGAACATTTCAGAGATTGAAGCAAGTGCCCGTTTTTCAGAGAGTCAGGAGGGCTGGTGGCCACCTTATCACCCCTCTCAGGTCCAAGAGCACCCTGTGCTCAACAGAATGCAAATACCCGCTTCCTCCAGTCCAGCTGCTTAAACCCACCCCCACCTCTCTGCCTTCCTCTCCACACTGGTGACCGGCACTTCCCCTCTCATCTGTGACAGGGATTTGATTGTTGCTGTTTTAGCTATGCAAACCCCAAGGGAGGACCAAGCACCCTCGTGGGGAGTGAGCCAGGCTCTGTGTGGGGATGAGCCCGCCTGAGGGTGGTGGAGGACTGAAAAGAGGGCCCACCTTCACAGAGTGGCATCCGGCAGAGGGCTGGCCAGCGGTTTACTGGGGCCACTTGTGTGGATGAGTGTGGATTTCTGGTAGAGACTGTGATTCACAGTCACAAATTCCCTTTTCCTTTGTCTTCTTAGCACTGGTTGCTGAGGGCTTCCCAGGAAAGTCCCCTTTTGAGATTGTGTATCTGAAGGCAAGATCACTGGAGACCACAGGTGCTGCCTTTTGGGCGGCTAGCAGCCACAGGGAGGTGTTCTGCTCCCGACCCCGCTGTTCTTAGTAGGAGTCGAGAGATTTGCAAGTGAAGTACTTAGTCAAAGGCAAAGTGAATACAAAAAACCCCAGGGAGTAAACACTGCGTTTCTTATAAACTCCCTCCCAATGCTGGTGTGCACATGCACATTCGTGGTTTGCCTGGCTCTGAAAAGGACTCAAGGAAGCAGAATTCAGTTGAGTAAGTGGATTGGCTTTACAAGTGGAACCAACCAGGACTATAATATTTTTAATGGCGACGCTGGATGGATATCCACAGGCTCTGTGTACACCTAGTGGAGGGATACCTTATCCCAGGCCAGAGTGTGCTGGCGGGCATTCTGTGGACCCTGAACGAATTCCTGAGGACTGTGGAGCTTCCAGCAGTGGGCGGTCCTGCAGAGTGGAAGGCAACACCTCCACCTCATCTAATAGGCGATGCCTGGCCAATGCAATACTCCTTGATTGGAGACACGGGAAAAATAATCTGTAGTCATCTGTGCCACAGACACACCCTGTTTTAGGTGAATCTATTAATAACACCTATATGCGACACAGAAATTGTACATGAATGAGTATCTTTCTTTAAGAAAGGATTTGCTTAGCAACAAATGTTCATTGAGGTGTCCCATCTCAAGATGTGACTGATCCAACCCACTCGACCATAGAGAAGGGAGGGGACCTACCTGGGAGAGTAGGTAACAGAGAAGAAAGAGCCTGGGCTGGCAGGATGGTTCAACTCAACTGAGAGGCAAAGGTGTCCAAGGTGTAGGAACAAGGACAAGCACCAGGCCAGTGGCCCAAAGGGAGAGAAGAGGGAGAGACAAAAGAGTAATTATTTTGATTCCTAAATTTCACTACTAAAGAGAGGCAGCATAACTTAGTGGCTAAGTGCAAAGATTCTGTAGCCAAATACTCTGGGGTTCAAGTTCAGACTCTGCCACTTAGTCCTGTGACCTCACGCCTTGGTTTCCTCAACTGTAAAATGGGGTAATAAAGTACCAATCTCATCGTTGAAAGGATCAAATGAGTAATGCTCTTAGCACAGTGCCTGGTTTGTAGTGAATACTATTATACATATTTACTATTATTATTAATCATTATTATTATTATTGAAAGTTGAGTTCTGAAAAGGCTGCCCACAAATCCATTTGTGCCCAAGTCCAAAATGACACTCTGTGAGTGACCGCTGGTGCCACCTTTTGGGCAGCACGGAGGTGCTTCTGTTTTGCATGGAATTCTGCTTGTGCTGCTGAGCCCTCAGTAACAGAAGAACTTCTATGCTGTTGCCAGCATCGCTTGAACTTGGCGTGTGCATTTCTTGTGCTTGGGCTTTATCTGTGTGACCTCGCCGAATTTTCTTAGCAACCCTGGGAGGTAGAGGGTGTTACAGCTGCAGGAATTGAGGCTTGGGGGGCTGGACCTATTTCCTAAGGCCACAGTGACCAGCCTCACACACAGGCTGCGCCCCTGGCTGGCATGCCATCAGGGTATGTTTTCGGTATCACTGCATTTATCCTGAGAGGCCGTGGAGTTTGGTGACAGGAATTCAACAACAGAGGATGTTTGGTGATCTGGAAAGCAGGGCAGGATTTGGAAGCTCTGCCAAGAGATGCAGGACCCCAGCGTGGTCCACAATCAGAACCTGCACAGGCCTTTGGGACTGGGGTCTTTAGGGACAAGATATGAATGCAGGCATGGGGGCAAGGTGGGCCTCGGGTTTTGAACTAGGCAGCGGATGGTCCCCAAGAAGAGAGGAAATGGTGCCTAACAACAGAGACAGAGGAACAGCACGGATGCTGGGCCAGGGCTCCTCACATCCCTCAGGCCTAAGGTCAGCGGTCCTTTTGAGCTAAGCCCAAGGTCAAGACTAGGTGACTTCAGTTGTAGAGAGAGGAGGAATGGAAAGCGCAGAACTGAACTTAGTGTGCGGGCGCAGTGATGTTTACAATGATATAAAAGACTTGATTGCCCATGTGATCCCTCTAAATAGAACATTTAAAATGTGACCTACAGAGATTTGTTTTATGCACAATTGCTCAAGACCACCTCTCTAACCTCATCCCAGGAAGACTGGCCATGGGAACAGGTGTGATGGCAGTGCCCACCTTGTACCCAGGCTGTGTAGATGTAGGGGTCATTACTGGACAACACTCATGCCTGCCCCTCCAGGATTTGTGGGCTGGTCTGGGGGTTTTCAAACTTTAATGTGCATAAGAATCACAGGGGAACTTGTTTTAAAAAATCCAGTTTCTGGGTCCTACCCACAGAAGTCCTGATTTAGGTGAGGGACCCAAAACTCTGCATCAGATGCACCTGGGTCCCTGGTGGCCACCACTATAGATGCCCATGTCTGGCCGTTGCTGTTTCCTTTGTCTTCATTACTTTGAATGAGAACACAGCATCATGTCCTGACTCAAAGGCAACTTGCCTCTTTTTTGTCATCACCTTCTTCCTGAATTACCATGTTCCTTGATCCAGATCTGTACTTATAATCAAAACAACGACAGCACACCTTCTGAACACTGAGTTATGATGTGCCCAGCCAGCACTGAGCCCTTCAGGTATGCTGCTCTCTGATTCGATCTTCACAACCATCCCATGAGCTAGGTGCTGTTGTTATGCCCATTTTACAGGTCAGGGAAAGGGCCCACTGCTAGCAAGTGGCTGATCAGGGAGGGACTTGAATTCAGGACTGGCAGATTACCTCTAGGCACATAACCTCTAGGCTAGTCTAGGAGAGTATGTGCAGTTCTTTGTCACTTCAACTGCCCTTTCTCACTCTTGGGTACCTGCTTTCAGTTCCCATTCGACTGTGTCCACCCCCCTCCCCAGACTCCAATATAATTTCTTCAGAAGATGATGTGTCCCTGAGCTTCTCTGCTTTTATTTCACTCAAGAAGTCAAAAAAGGTTGGGGAAGCGTGCAGGTGGCAGGTAGGTGTTACAGGTTGAATTGTGTTGCTCCTCCAATTCATATGTTAAAGTCCTAACCCCCAGCATTTCAGGATGTGATCTTATTTGGAGATGGGGTCTTTATAGAGGTAACCAAGTTAAATGAGGTCATAAGGGTGGGCCCTAATCCAGAATAACTGGTATCCTTATAAAAAGGGAAAATTGGGATGCATATAGCAGGAAGATGACATGAAGAGACACAGTGAGAAGATGGATCTACAAGTTAAAAAGAGAGAGGTCTGGAACAGACCCTTCCCTCACAACCCTCAGAAGGAACCAACCCAGCCGATACTTTGACTGTGGGCTCCAGCCTCCAGAACCATGAGACAATAAATGTCTGTTATTTAAGCCGCCCAGTCTTGGATGCTTGTTATATCAGTCCTAGCAAACTACTACAGTGGGAACCTGAGTCTTAGGTTCCCCCTTTAGGCCCTGACTGTGGGGTGATCAAGGCCAAGACACTATGCCAACGTATGCTGACTCTTCCTTTTCTTTAACTCTGAGTGCTTGTCTGTTGGTTTAAGCAGTGTTCTTGGGAGCCACAGGTAGGCGCAAGGCCCAGAAGAAAGAAGGGAAGAAGAAATGAATGGAATAAAGACGGAGGAGGGAAGGGAAAAATAAAGAAAGAAAAAAAGAGGCAGGAGGAGAAAGAGGAGAGAGGGTGGGGACTGAAATGGGGCATCCATGAGGGCCAGGGAGCAGGCTAAACACTGGGCCACCACAGAGGCTGGAGCTGTCAGTCCCAAGCTTCATGAGAGGTAGAGGCAAGATGGGGATGCTGCCACCAGCCATGCAGAAACCCTCCCGGGTGGTTCCATGACAGTGTATGCAGAGTCCTGGACCTGGTTGAGGGTGATCTGAAAAGCTTCAGTGAGGAGCAAACCCTTGGGTTGAGATCCAGAGGGTTGGCAGGCATCAACAGGGTGAGGCTGGAGTGTTCCAGGTGGAGAGAAGAGTATGTGCGAAGGTCACATGGTATGAGGAAGCTTGGCATCAGCAAGGGGCAGAGGGAAGACCAGGGTGTCTGGAGTGCAGGGAAGTGGGGTGGGGCAAGTCAGAGCCTAAATGGCAACTGCATTGAGGATTTAGGTTTAAACTGAGAGCCAGGAGCAGCCAGAGAAAGAAGGAAGCGAACCTATACAGGGCAAGCTCTTATCTCAACAAAGGAAATGCAGAGGGGGTCAGCCAGCAATGGGTCAGCCCTAAACCTGGAGTTGGCGGTATTGTCTTTAGGGAGCAAAGTTCTAGGCCACTTCCTAATAGGGTTCTTAGCCATGTTTGAGGTGTCTGTCATGGACCCATTGGGAAGGGTCTAAGTAGGGCCAGTTCACACCTGTCAGTGAGGTTAATCAGCAAACTTGGCGCCAGTCCAGGCTCAGACTGGGTCTCACCAGGCAGCCCCTTCTCTGGCATCATTTGAAGGACACAGAGAGGCCTCTCCGTCAGAGCCTCCCCTTTGCGGGCTGTATGCGGCCCCCAGCGGCAGGAGGGAGCACGCACTCTGGAAGCTACTCAGCAGGGCTGTGGACAACAGCAGTCAAGTTGTGGAGGGAAGAGGGGTGGGGGCAGGAGGCCCAGCAGACCCCTTGAGGGTACTGGGGTGAACGTAGGCGCAGACAGGTCTGAAAGGTAGCAGAGTGCCCACAGGAGGAGAGTTAAGGACCTGAAGACACGGTTTGCCTTATTCATTACACACGAAACGCAGCCAGCAGGCCTAGGGCCGGGCAGTGCGGAGGGTGGGTGCAGTTTGGCATCTGTGGCCCTTCCTGGTGCCCATATACCAGAGACACACACCATCCCACATGGGGAAAGTTCCGGTCAATGCCAACTGCTGGCATAACCCATGAGCGAGTCCTGATGTAAAATGGAACACTTTTGCCATATGCCCTGCCTGCCCCCAAAAGAACTCCCATTTTTGGTTTTTGAGGAGAGGGAGTGGATTGGGCTAAGCAAGAGTGAGTTAGTTCTTGGGGCAAGTGCAGCATACTCTGGAGAAGAGAGGTGACTTTCAGGAAGGACAGAGAGCAGCCTGGGGGCCTCTTAGGGAGCAAGATCCCCCCGACTTACACTCCTCTCACATCTCTCCAACTGCTGTAGCCCTCCTGGCCTCTTTTCTGTTCCTCTGCTGTTCCATGTCCTTTCCTGCCTCTTGGACTTTGCAATTCCTGTTCCATCTGCCTGGAATGCTTTTCCCCTGTTCTTTTCCTCTTTAGACCTCACCTCTCTCATCAGTTCCTCAGAGAGGCTTTTCTTCCTGGTCCCTCCGTATCTTACATCTCTTTTCTTCATGGCACTCATCCCAGTCTGTAGTTCTCTTGTCAAACTTATTAAAAAAACAAAACAAAACTTGCTATAGCCCATTCTCCCCACTAGAATGTAAGCCTCATGAGGGCAGGACCTCATCTATCTTCTTCCCTAGTGCCTACGACAGAGCCTAGCCACATAGCAGGTGCTCAATAAATATTGGTCCAATGAATGAGTAAAGGAGCGGGAAAGCCATGACCAAGCAGCAGTGGATGCAGCCTCCCCCTCTCTGTGGCTCCTCACAGCTGAGGAAAGAGGGCACAAGACATCTGAAAGCAAAGCTGACAAGTATGGGTCACGGGCCTCAGGCCCTGACTGGGGGTGGTGGGGTAGGGGAGCAGGCGCCTCACCGTCTTAGTTGCTTAGTCTAATCTCTTCAGAAAACCCACTGTGGGAACCTGGAAAAATCCAGCCTGGTTGTATTATTCAGGCTAAGAGACAAATAGCTTACTCCCCAAGAGCTTCCTGACTGCTTTCTCACCTTCCTGAAAGTCACCTCTCTTTTCCAAAGTATGGCTGACAGGCACCAAAGGAAAACAAGTGATGCCAGGCACCCAGAAGGGAGACACTGACCCAGCGTGTTCCGGCCATCGTCCCCACGGGGGCTCACGGAGCAGCTCGCCTCGACCTCCGCCCTCAGTCTGAGGGGAACAGCAGCGGCACTTGGCATTGATTAATCAATGTGTACAAAGTGCTGCATCAGTACCTCTGGGGACAGTGAGAACTTCTAGAAAGTGAGGCTCTTCTTGTCCTTCCTCAGAATTTAGAAAGCGCCACTGGGGGAAGTGAGAACAAATGCTCCAATTGTTCCCTGGAGTCCATACAGCAAGTCCGTAGCCTGAGGACGTTTCCCTGGTTCAGAGTCACAGACTGGGTCAGTCCACTCTTCTCAGCCTTCATAATGGGGCGAGGGGGGCCGGAGAGTTATAGGAGCAAAATGTTCCTCCTTGAAGCCTCCATTGATTTCCGGATTTCAGGAGACAACAGGGACATTTGAAGTGATCATGGAGATGTAGGCTGGCTTCAGAGTAGTTTCTTCCCAAGGATAAAGTGTCCCCTCGGTCGTCCATACAAAGCTTGGTGCCAAGCTCCCAGGTCAGTCCTGGGTGTCTTGGCTGAGGGCTCAGGAAGCAGAATCCAAAGTGCCTTAGAAAGAGAGCTGACGTGGGAAATCAAGAATTCTTGTGACATCTCCAATTCTGACCCATCTCGCTCATCACCGAGTAATGGTCTAGTGTGTGATGAGAGGGACAGTATAATAGCAAGCGCGTGGACTCCAGAGTAAGACTGCAGGTGAATTCTGGCGCTGACATTCAACAGCTGTAGAGCCCTGGCCAAGTTACATAACCTCTCTACTTCTGTAACATAGAGATAATGTGGCACCTGTATCCCATGGTTGTTCACAGGACCGTGTGAGTTTATAGAGGCGAAGTCTATGGTGTATGTGTTATGGCGTCAGTGTTAGATGTTGCTATCCCAGAGGGTTGGTTAAGAATCCAGTGAGACAGTATCTCTAAAGCACCCAAAATGTTTTAGTACTCAGTGTACAACATATAATATTTGCTTAATAAAATATTAATTGCAATTGCTAATGACAAGCTTTGCAATCTGGCTAAGGTTTTTTGGAAGCCTCCATAAGAATGTCCTTGGGAAAAAAAAACCAGTCCTGCAACATGAAGGTCACCTGCTTCTCAGCTGTTCCCCTGTCAGTTTTTTGGTTCCAAGGGACAATGATTAACCTGTGCTTTTTCAGCACTTAAAGATCCTCATGTCAGGAACCTAGAACTAGCCAAGAAAGCCAAAGCCCCCTTCAGGTGTTTAAGCGTGGAGCAGGCACAGGCTCCTGGCGGGCATTTCCAATAGATGATAAAAGAGGAGTGGATTTCAACGGCTCCTTGTGCTCAATTCACAAAAAGGCATTGGGATTCCCACCCATTCAGGGGCATGCCGTTCCCCAGTTTAAGTCACTTGAAAAGTGACCTGGAGGGATGAAGACGGCCTGCTGTAGGCTGTGCCCTGCACTGCCCTTGTGCATTTAGGCTGCCTGGTGCTCCTCCCCTCTCTCCTGGAGTGACCTTGGGTAAGGAACGGGTCCTCTTTGGTTTCCTTCTCTACAAGAGCTCTCCTCTAGAGGGTCCCATGGAGGCGCCTTAAGGGTAGTGTGAAAAGTTCTAGCTTCTCTCAAGATATTTGCTGAGTTCCTTCCCTTCCTTTGTGACTCTCCTGACCGCCACATAGCTATGGATGTGGGGAAAACCCAGTGGTGACCCATGTTTCAGAGGTTGATGAATATTCTCTTGTGCCAGGTGACCGTGAGCACATCCCTTGGCTTCTGGAGCAGCACAGAAAGCTGTGTGGGAAGGGGTCCAGGTCACATTCTGGAGGAGAGGATGCTTTGCCCCTCCTTGAAGCACAGGGGTCAGGTCCAGAATATGATTGCCAGCCCACTGCTCTCCTGGGTCATCAGACCTCTCACTAAGGCCTGATGATTGAGGGTCTCCCACCAAGGAGGTAGACCCCTTCCTGACCCGCTCTGACCCTCCTCCCCAGTGCCTCCCAACCGCCCACTGAGGCCAGAGGGTTTAGCACACAGCTGGTTCTGGGTGGATCCAAATGCAGGCAGTGCAAGTGGTGGTGGAGGGGAGTGTTTCCAAGGCAATGTCCAAGTTGTTTCTAGTGACCCATTGACCGGACTCTCCCTGCCTTGCACAGCCCCAGAACCGAGCCAAGCCTTCAGAGGGAGGCTACACCTTGGGATGTCTGGCGGAGGCCCTACTGTGGTGGGAGGTTTGGATCCCACGCTGGAATGGGCCCTGGGGAAGGTCAAGGACAGGCTGAGCCAAAGCAGGCTTCATGGCCCCTGCATTACCTCCTGGTCTTTTCCTCCTCTTCCAACAGCACAGCAATCAGGTGTGGTTATGGAGGCCCACCTTTTAGGAGTTATAAAGAACACCTCTCTAAAAAAATCTCTAAACACACCTTGCTGTAAGATGGAAGCCTGTCCCAACTGGTTACTTTAAAGTCTCATATGCTGCAGATCAAGAGAAGGCACTCCGGTGAGTAATTAGGAGTCTGACATTCATCAGAACTATTGCAGCCCCAGAGTCAGTATTTTCCTGGGAGTCAGGGCCCTTTCCATTCCTCGCCAGTCCCCACATCCTGCCGGGCCTGCGTTGGCTGCTCATGTTTCTCATTATCTCTCCCCCATCCTCTTTAAAGGCTTCTCACTCCACCCAGAGGCTTTATTTTTAAACTTGCACAGTAATGCTAGGGCTGAGCAGGACACACTGCCCACATTCATGGGAAACTGGGCTGCCTGGAAAAGTATTCCCCTTTTCAGAGACTTCCTTCCTCCCTCCCTCTCTTCCTTTCATATTTATTGGGCACCTTCTCCTTGAGGGGCCCTGCCTGGGGGTTACAACAACAAAGGGACAGATATGGTGACCTGCCTATGAGGAGCTTACATTCTAATAGGGCAGGGGAGCAGGGACAGATAGCACATGTGTGCACAAACACATACACACTGATGAAGTGAATATAATAAGTAGAAACTGGGATAAGATCTATTCTATAAAGGAAACAGACAAGGCCCCGGAACAAGAGAAGCTGTTACAAATTAAGTAAAGAGGAGAAGCCTCTCTGAAGTGACACAGAAGCAAAGACCAGAAAAACGAGGGCACCAGGCCCACAAAGAGGAGGATAAGGACTCTTCTTCATGGAGGGCAGAGCACGGGATAGTGCCGTGAGGTGCGCAAGAGCTTGTGTGTTCTGGACTCCAGCAGAAGGCCGGGAAACCTCAAGCAGCGTGGACAAGTGAGGAAAGGGTCAAGATGAGGCTGGAGAGGTATGCAGAGACCTGACCACGCACAGCCCTGGAGTCATGCAGAGTCCGGGCTTTACTCTGAGTACTGCGGGAAGCCATCGGGGGATTAGAATCAGGAGGTGCTGTGTGATGATGGACACCTTAAGGCCCTCATTTGGTTCCAAGTGGAGAACTGACTCTAAGAGGCTGGGAGGAAGGCAGGGGCAGGAGCTAGTAGACCTTCGGGTCACACAGAAAGGCAGCGTGGTGGCTGAGGTTGCAGGGTGGCAGTGCCACAAGAGAAACAGGCGGGCTCTTCCAGGAATGAGCCTGCTGTCAATGTTTTCCTTCCCCAGAGCTCATGGAACAGTGTCCTGCACTCAGAAGACAGAACAGAATACCACGGCTCGAAGTCCCAGGGTGGGTTAGCATAAGCAATAGAGTTTAGATACCCTATTGCTCGTAACGGGCCATGTTGTTTAGAGTTCTAAACACAAATGAGTAAGATCTTTGTCCAGCATGGGCTCCCAAGATTTTCTGGAGGGTGTATAAGTATTCCCTCTAAATCATGGCAGCTCACTCGGTCCTTTACAACTCTGGCTGGGATATGAGGCCAAAAGGGTTTTACCAAGTGGTCTCACCTATGTGCCAATATCAAAGGTGACTTTATATGCCTGAATGACCTGGTCTTTGCTCTCTAAGAGAAATACAACTGTGCTATTGCACAGTTGGAATGGAAACCGAAACAGAACCACAATGTAATCGTTCTATATAGAGTAATAATAACAGCTATTATTTGGTGTGTACTTTAATGTACTTTACTTGAAGTAATTCATTTAATACTGTACAAGGCTGATGAAGTAGGTACCACTCTTAATTCTTTTTACCAGTGATGGAGCTGAGGCTGAGGGGGAAGCGAGATGACGTTCAGTGACATTCAGTACTTTACTTGAAGTAATTCATTTAATACTGTACAAGGCTGATGAAGTAGGTACCACTCTTAATTCTTTTTACCAGTGATGGAGCTGAGGCTGAGGGGGAAGCGAGATGACGTTCAGTGGCAAAAGTAGCATAGCCCAGAGCCTAGCCAGCCTCCATTGGAGGGACACCTATGTACCAGGGCTCAACCACTGTCTGCTCAGGTCACTATGTTTCTAAAACTGCAGAGAAAAGGAGCTGGCAGAGATCATCTGAAATGTTAGCAGAGCAGGGATATGAGCACATTTGTTTTCTTCTTTTGGTTTTAGTTTTTTACTGTTTTAAATACATAGTGCCTGGAATATAGTAGATATTAAAAAAAAAACTAATGAAATCACTGATTTCATGAGTATATATCACTTTAAAATAATTTTCATATAATTAAGTATAGGTAATGTAAGTAATAACAGGAAATAAAATTTAAGAAATTTTAAGATAATAAAAATTTAGCCATCTCCAGGGAAATCACTGTTAAAATACCGGTCATATTGAATGATGCTTTTCTAGTCTTTTCCCTGTGTTTATATCTGTCTGTCTGTCTGTACATGTGTGTGTGTGAAAAAAAAGTACTGTATTTAGAGACTTGTTACTTACTTTTTTACTTAGCAATATAGCACGGACAGTCTCCATTCTTCTAAAAATTCTTCTAAAGTAGAGATTTTTAATGATAGCAGTTCATTCTTCTATAATTTATTAATGAGTCCTCTATTATTAAATATTCAGCTTGTGATCACTACTATTAATAATGCTGTACTTAATATACTTCTGCACAAATGCTTTTATAATGTTATTATGAAAGAAGAAAGGGCATTATACAGTATTGAATACAAAAAGGAGAAAGATACTTATTTCTAAGGGTCTTTTGGATAAGCCAACCATCATGTTTCTTGTCTCTGTCCTTCCCAATCACTTAGAGCTTGATGTCATTTAGAATACTTCCCATTTTCTCATGTCCTTATTGTCGTTATTCACCTCTCCAGTATATTCGTGGTATACTAGTGCCACAGTGGAGGCAAGTTAAGAAAAATCCAACTAGTGGCTAAAATGTGGGTCCCAAAGTAAGACAATTGGGTTTAAATTCCAGTCCTACCCTTGAGCACCTGTTAGCTCATTTTCCTTAGCCTCGGTTTCCACATGTGTAAGTGGCACATACCTCACAAGATGTAACAAGGTAAAAGTATAGAACAAATGCTCAGAAAATGGTGATTACTATTATGAAGATGAAGGAAAAGTTTCCACGCAAATTCAATGCCTTGGAAAACTTCCTCCAACCTACACTTCAGGATCCAAGGAAATATAATTTAAAAATCACTCAACATATCCTCTGGCTATATTACCCTTTTACTGTGTGTGTGTATGTGTGTATCTAAAGTGTTAAAAAAAACAACAATTAAGTCTTTTTTTCCTTTCTTGCCAAGAACTAGGTTGTTGGGGTAGAGATACTATATTTAAATGTTGTTGTTCACAGCTGTATAAGAAATGTAGCCTTTCTTTCCATTTAGCCAGCTGTGTTTTATAACTGTCTATCCTAAAATAAAAACAAAGCAAGTAAAAAAAAAAGCAGGACTGTCTACATCAATCCTAAATTGCTCTCAGTTTTATATAACAAAATAGAAACTATCTAACCCCTAAAACAGACCAAGGAACTAATTTGATTCATGTGTTGTACACTGTTTGTTAACACAGACTTGATCCTGGCACATAGTAGGTGCTCACTGAAAAGTGTTGACAACATTTCTTGAATATATTTTTTTCCTTACAAACACTAAGCTGTTGAGAAATAAACCAGCATATTCATTTAATCTAAATACTGTCAGAGCCTGTTTGTAGAGTTAAAAGAAAATGATAGATGATTAAATGAACAGATGCTTTTTTGAGTTTGTAAGTTAAATGTTGGGAAACTTTTTCCTCCTAATTCATTACTTTTAAAATATGTTTATGATCTTGGTGAAATTATGTAGGGATTTCTGTAAACCACCATCATGGGAAACACATATGAGGAGAAAAAAAAAAAATTCTAATGACTAGGCCAAGTTTTTCATTTTTAGCTAACTGGGAAATGTTCTAAAAAGTCTTAGTGTATGAGTACTAGTTTATCCAAATGGCCCCAGAAATTACAGATAATACATCTGATTGTAAAGCAGACCAACACTGGGCCGAGATACTAAGTGCAGAGCAAATCCCTAGAGTTAAAGAACCATAATGCACCCTGTAACTTCCAAATAAATCAATGGAAGTGGTAGAACCCCCCAGCATCTACTACTCTTGGGTATATATATTTTTTTTCTTTATGTGCTTTGCCAGGGCTGGTTGAGTGTCTTCTGTGTGTAAGAGATCATGCAATGGGAGATTCTAAGCTAAAGTATGTTCTCTGCTCTCATGTTGTCATAAGCTGGTGGAGGGGAGAGACAAGCCAACAACTCAATGGAATCTTAGAAGGAATGAAGAATTGCTAGGTAAAGTCCTGCAGTGTGGGTCCCTGAAGGAAGGAAGGACCCTTCTTACTGGAGAGATCAGGGAAGGCTTTGCAGTGGAGGTAGCATTTGGTATAGACCTTGAAAGATAAGAAGAGGTTTAATTAGTAGAAATTGGTAAGGGAAGGGCCTTCAGGTGGAAAGAACAGCATAAACCAACTCATGAAGGCCTGGAAGTACTTGGTGTACAACGGGGAGAGGGAGCATCCCAGAGGGCTGAGGTGGGAAAGGAGACAGCAGGAGACAGCCGGAGGCGAGGCCTTTCAGACAGACTTGGGGTCACTGAAATGCTTTGCCAAGGACTCTGGGCCTCAGTGTCTTGGAAGGTTTCTGATGACGGAAGGGGTGCCACATGTAGATCTCCCCCTTGAATGTTGCCACCCTGTGTCTTTGGAGTGCCAGTATCCAGCAACTTCTCCTCTGAGCCAACCTGCTATACTGGAAGTGGGGAGCTCTCCTAGGGTGGCTTCCTCTGTCTGCCTCTTTCTTCAGGCTCCTAGGTGCTCTCTCTTGAAGACCCCATCTCTCCCACATCTGCCTCCAACCCTGGTTTCTCTCTAGAGCCCTACTTTGGCTGCCTGCCCCAACGCTCAGCTCCATAGGGATGAGCGACCCTCACCTCGGAGGAAGCAGGCCCCGTTGTCAGCTCAGCATTGCCTCTGCTGAATGGGCTTCTCCTGGCTCTGTCCATTCTCTCAGGGATGGACCAGCCTTTCCTCTGTCTTCCCCACCCACACCCCGAGTTAGCGCTGATTATTCCTTTGCTTAGTTCGTGTCATTTGCCAAATCCTCTTCATTCTGCTCCTCGAGGGCCTTTAGACCTATCCTCTCCCCTCTACTCTCATGGCTTTAGTTCAGGATCTTCTGTCTGTTTCAATTTAACAACTCTTGACTGAGGACCAGGGACTGTGCAGGGGCTACAGCAGTGTGGAGGAAGCAGAGGGCCCCTGCCCCAGGCTAGTTTGCAGTCTAGTCACGAAGACAAACATTAAGCAAGGCCATGAAGACTGATGACTTTTTCAGAGATGAAAATGTAGATTGCTGTGTCCATCAGCTTCTGCTCTGCCTCTGCCCCGGCCCCTGCTGCAAACCAAGATTTTCCTACAAAATGTTATCAGAAGCATCTTCCAAATTCCTATGTCAAAATCTCCACTGGCTCTCCACTGCTTGCCAATAAAAGTCTAAACCCTTTGAAATGGCATCATTTTAGGCCCTCTGTGAGCTGACCCCAAATGGCACTGACCTTGTACATCCACATAACCCCCGCCCCTGACCAGCAGTGCAGTTACACATGCTGGGAGCAGACCGCCTCAGCCCACCCATGCCCAGATCTCAGTTTAAGCTGCCCCTCCATTCCATGCCAACATGTGTAAAGCCTGTTTGTCCTTGTGGCTAGGCTGCCACAGTGGCCACCAAATCCTCTTGGACCCCTTCTCCCCCAGCCTTTGTCTCCTCCATCATAGCACTTGTCCCAGTCTATCTTCTCACCCTGTCAAGGACTTGTCCTATTTGTCTTGAATAAGCATAACAACAAAAATAACAACTAAAACTCTCTGACACTTTGTATGTGCCAGGAGCCATGCTACGTGCTTTACCCATGTAGTCCCGTAGCGTCCTTACGACCATCACAGGGGGACAGCACTGCCACTGGTCTCATTTCACAGGTGAAGTCACTACAGCTCAGAGAGGTGAACTGACTTGCTGGACTGAAGTCCAGGAAGCCTGACTTCAGAGCCCATGACTTTGACCACAACTCCACCTTTATTCCCTCACTGTGCCTTGTCAGATCCCTTGTACTTAAAGTCCTCCATAGGAGTGGCTTAATTAAGTGAACAAGGACAGTGAAGCCCAGAGCAGTTACCTCAAGGTCATACTGCAAACCTCAATTGCTGACAGATGGCAAGCATAGGACTTTTAGTGGCCACATCTTCTTACACGTATTACGGTAGGTAGGAAATAGAGGCAGTTTTTTCAAAGGAAAGCTAAAGATTTCAGACTGGATCGATGGCAAAGGATTAGATGGGGGCTTGTTGAATCCAGATTGATTAAACCTGAGTTGATCTGGGTGGTGACATGCCCCATTCACAGAGCCCTGCTGGGCCAGGCGTCCAAAGCAGAAAAGTTTCCTTTCACACATAACCGCTGCCTCAGTGCCTGAGCCTGTGAGGAGACATTTCACCAGGGGAACACCCTCACTGGACTGGACCTGCTCATTTCCTTAGGGAAGGGGAACAGTGAGGAGCCCAGGCCTCTTCTGTGGGCCTGCCCTGCTCAGTTTCAGACAGGCCTGCCTTTGTGAGCTCGATGGACAGGCAGGTCCTCTGCGGCATCCCAAGGAGGTAGGAGAGGGGCCAGAGCGGGGAGCTGGGATGGGAAGGCTGGCAAAGGGAAAGGGCTGGTTGCCCAGAGGGCTGTACCCAGGCAGCCATCACCAGGCTAGCCAGGGCCCTTCCTGCATTCCTTCCTGGCAGCCTGGAGGAGTGGTGCCCCAGGTTCCAAAGCCTGATCGTAACAGGCACTTTGACCTCTCAGAGCCCCCCGAAAGAAAACAGCTGTATTGCAGGACACTTGGAGTGGGGGAATACCCACTCTTGTCATCCTACTGCCTCTCACTACTGGCCTGGGACAATGTGGGTGGCCTTTCCTTGCTTTCTTTCTTCACATGGCTAGAGTTTGGCTCATCCTGCCATCATATTGACATCCTTATCTGCCCCTTTCTCCTCCATATCCTGACTTAAATGCCACATGTTGTTACGCTCGGAACATGTCAGAGGACAGGCAGATGGACAGACTGATAATTAAGTAAATGTGGGGGACCCTGTCTAACATGCCATGCTTTACACCCTTGGCTAAGTAATGCCATGCTGCTGCTACTTTTCAGGAAATCTTAATCCTACCCCATCCAGAACATTGCTCCAGATCTTTAAAATTTTAAGTGAGCAGAAAGGGGTTTTGAGAAACAGACTTTCTGACATACTCCTTGCACCATGACAGTCATTCTGTTGGGCTACAAACCCAGTGGCAAGTCCTAACTCCACAGCTTCCCCAAGGTCCAGGGCCCAGGTCCTGCCCCACCTCCAAGCCTGTGATGACTAGACCTTGAGGGTGAGCCATTGGCCATTTCACTAACAAAGTTTGGGACTTTTATCAAATGCCATATTGGGGTGGCTCCTGTGACAGTAGAATTCCACCAGCCGAGTTACAGACAAAAGTCTGGGTTTTTCCGGGCCCTGGGTTTGATACGGCAAGGCAGGACAGTTACAAAAGACAGAACGAGGCCGACTACGAAAGGCAGCTCTCACCTCCAAAAAGAAAGGTGCGCTCGAGAGCCCACCTGGGGGATGGTCAGGAGCTCCATCTTTGGTGCTCATGAAATGATGAGAATGATTAGCCCTCAAGAAAGGGACTGGCAAAGCCTGTCTACCCATGAGCTTCCACGGCCTCCCCAGAGCAGAGGCTTGTCTGCAATGCTTGAGAGGAAGCCAGGGCATGCTCACAGGACCACGGAGAGCTTTAGGTAGGAAAGACCTAGGGGGATCTGAAGATATGGTGAGGCTGTGGGTGTGTGAGTCATAAACAGAAAGCTTGACTGATTTTGATGTACAGACATATTAGGTAGAGGTAAGAGACTGTGAGAAAAACACTCTATTTGCTTTAGGTCATTCACAGCATGGTCAGGGGACTCCAGCAAGCACCGGGCAGATAGCTGGGAAAAGTGAGCAAAGGCACAAGATGAGACAGGAAGATGAAGGGACAGAGAAGAGCCTTGTTAGTGGAGGTCCTCAGTCATTAATTGCTTGTGGAAACCCCAGCCAGGGTCTGTGGTGGCCTTTTCCAGGGGGAGAGCCAGCCCTCTTTCCAAGGTCAACACATCAGTTCTGGAACTATGTGTCCGCAGTCCTGAGGAGGGAAGTAGTGGGCAGATGGAAAGTGGGGTCACAATAGAGGACAGCAGAGCAGAGTTGCTGGGGGTTGGGGTGGGGGGGCAGGGGGGCGAGGTGGAAGGAGATAGGGTTCAAGGTGAGGCCTGTGTAGGCTGACCAGATGTACCGTTTTAAATGGGACAGAAAACAACAGCACTGTCCCGTTTCAAATGGTAGGTCTGGTCAGCCTGGTCTCACTGGACTAAATTCAAGGTGTCAGAAGGCTGACCAGACACCATTTGAAATGGAACAGTACCGCTGTGTCCTGTCCCATTCAAAACAGTACGTCTGGTAAACCCAGGCGGGGAGGCTGCAGTCCTACGCACCATCGCACACATGAGGGCTGATTTGGGTCCTGAGGTCCCTTCCCATTGAGAATCTGAAGCAGAAAGTTTATGGTGGGGTTTCCGAGGTATCTCAGGAATAATGATAATAGTACATTTTAGAAAATATCATCTTGTTATATAAAGCAATCTTATTTAATTATTTGCATCATCATCATTTAATGCTTATTCAATGCAGCACTGTGCCAAGTAAGCACTTTACATAACATTATCTCATTTTATCCTCACAATAACCTTATCAGTGTCAGTAATAAATATTGTTAGCCTCCTTGTAGAAGAGAGAGAACTGAGGTTCAGAGAGGTGGTGTTGCCTAGCCCTGGTTTCATGGCAAGTAGTAGCCCAGTCAAGCCTTGTTCTCAATGGGATTACTCCAGGGCCAGGCTCCTGTCTCCCAGAGAAAAGGCTCAACCAGCCTAGAGAGAAGGAGGAAACCCCTGCACATGGTCAGTGCCATGAATCTAGCACAAGAAGCACAACCATACAACACCCTAACCGCCGTTGCTGGATGTTTACTTCCATATTTTGCCAAATCTAAGACACCATAAATTGTAAGATTCACCCTCGTCTTATGTGTCACTGAGAAAAAGGTGCTGCACCTCCTGGTTTTAAAGATGTTAAAATACCAAAAGAAAATGGCCTGTGAGACTTCAGAGCTCTGCCTCGGTGTTCTCATCTCATCCCAATGCCAGCCTTTCCTTATCACCCCTGCTATTACAGATGAGGACACAGCTTAGAGCCGCAGAGCCCGAGCCTGTGGGTCAGTGACACAGAGCTAGGGAGCTGCAGAGCCTGGATCTGTCCCAAACCCTGTGCCCAAACCCTGCCCTCAACCACACAGCCTGTGAAGAAGATGGGATGTCTTTGCCATTTGTTCCTTTTGGTGAGCAGCCCATGGGGCAAACCAAAACACAATGGAGGCACCTGACGGCAAGAAAAAAAGAAAACCTTGCTGTCTTCTTCTTCACAGGTTGGTTTGCACCTGGGCTCACTCTGAGTCTTGACCCCGCCTTCTATCTCCCCCCCCCGCCCCCACCACCACCACCACCACCAAACTCTGAGGATGAGGTCAGGTGACATCCTTTAGGAAGAGCCTTTCAGTCCTGCCCATTCATTCTCTAGTTTGTAAGACTCCTCAGTCCAGGGTCTCTCTCTGACCTATCTCTCCCTTTTTCCAAACTCCAGCTGGTGCTTTGTGCCAGATTTTGTAGTATCATCCTTGACCCTGAACTTCACTCTTTCCACATCTTCCTTGCCTCCTCCCATCTTTCCTAATGTCTTAACTCTTTGGCCTCACCCTGCCTTGTTCAAGAGCCTTCCTCATGTCTTAACCACTTCCTAGCCCTGTTTCACACCTCCTTCTCGTTAAAGTTCTTTTATAATCCTTGCGTATTAAAATGAAAATATGGGGCAAACGAGGTGGAACAAGAAGGTTGTATGTGTGGAAAAAGTCAACTGGACAAGACCTCTTGCTTTAATTTTTGACCCCAAGACCTGCACCATGGGCTGTGTATCTGCAGCGGGCCTCCTGGTTTCCAGCGATGTCGTCATCATGTATCTTATTGCCCTCTGCCTTGACCTTTTGGCTGTCCTTCTCATAATTTTCCATTGTGGAGAAGGCAGTCGTGCTTTAATAGAATCTTCCCCACCTCTTTGAGACACCCTTGCTCCCTCCCCTCCCAGTCACTGAGTCACTCCTTCCCTTCATATGTCCTCTCAAAGACTTCCCGACACTGGAGATGAAGGATTATACTTGGCACTCTCCCCTTTCCCAATATCATTCTCCACTTCAGCAGAAATTAAAATCACAACTTGGAAATGCTTCCTAACTGGCAAATCACTCTATTGGAACATGACCATTTTTTCCTCCTGATTACCCTTCTTCTCATTCATCCTCTATGCTTCAGAATCTCTTCTTTTTCTTTGCACGACTGTCTCAATCACTCTAACTTCCCACAAAACCCCAATAACAAAATTCCCACTTTCCATATATGTAAAACTTTATTGAATATTAGGTGTAATTTCTTTCCAGTGTTTGAGCAAAGTGTTAAGCCTGGTCCATACAGGGTTCCCTTGCTCTAAGTTCCCCAGGCAAGAGACATATCTGCTTCATTCATTTACTCCATATACCATGAGGCTAGAGGAAATATAAGGGAATAGCTAGCAGGCATCACTGGGCTTTTGTGTCCATTTGGAAGTGAGCTCCATGAATGCGTCCATGCACTCAAGAAGGGTTTTACAAGACCCAGTCATGTGCCGGGTGCTACACATGGTGGATAGAACAATGAACAAATCAAAAGTCCCAGCTTTCTTGGAGCTTACCTTTTATTGAAAAATGACCTTTGAAAAATCATTAAATTAATGTCTAGCTACCTAATATTGTATTCCAATGAGTGTGCTGGAGAAAGTCTAGAAATGATCAAAAGTTGAATTTATATTCATCTTAGCAGAGCTAACAAACTGAGAAATAGAGAATCAGTTAGATAATGAGAACTTTTTAAAACAGTTTTACTGAAATATTATATAATTTACATATCATACAATTTACCTCTTTAAAGTGTACAATTCAAAAGCCTTTAGTATATTCACAGAGTTGCACAACTATTGCCACTCTCTAATATCAGGACTTTTCATCACACTACCAAAAAAATGATGCCCATTAAGCAGTCATTTCTAATTCCCTTCCCTCCCAGTACACTGGCAATACCAATCTACTTTCTTATCTCTGTAAATTTGCCTATTATAGATATCTCATATATATGAACCATGTAATATGTAGTATTTTGTGACTAGCTTCTTTCATTTCGCATGTTTTCAAGGCTTATTCATATAGCAGCACACTATCAATACTTCCTTCTTATAGCTGAGTAATATTCCACTGATGGATATGCCACATTTTGTTTATCCATTTATCCATGGATGAACATTTGAGTCATTTCTACCTTTTGGCTGTTATGAACACTGCTGCTATGACATTAGTGTGCACGTTTTGTATGATATGTTTTCATTTCACTTGGGTATATCCTTAGGAGTAGGATTGTTGGGTCACACAGAAAGTCTGTGGATAATCATTTGAGGAACTCCAAAATGGTTTTCCAAAGTGACTACACTAATTTTACATTCCCACCAGCAACGTCCAAGGACTCCAATTTCCTCACATCCTTGTCAACACTTGTTATTATCCATCTTTAGATTGTAGCCATCCTTGTGGATGTAAAATGGCTTCTCACTGTGGTTTTGATCTGCA
Source organism: Craseonycteris thonglongyai (assembly GCA_004027555.1). NCBI lineage: Eukaryota > Metazoa > Chordata > Mammalia > Chiroptera > Craseonycteridae > Craseonycteris > Craseonycteris thonglongyai. The sequence continues at coordinate 36,084 of PVKE010001149.1, read as the reverse complement.
TTTTCCTGGTGCCTCATGATGCTCAGCATCTTTTCATGTGCATGAGACTATCAGTATTATATTTGTGAGGCAGCTATTGACTTGGTTTCCAGCACAGACACGACATGTCAGAGGTGCTAAAAAACAGCTGTTGAATGAACATAACTAAAAGTGCCTTGAAGGATGCTGGTCCCACTAGCTGTGACAGGCCTGAAAGAAAGAATTGTAGGAAGGAGGATACTTTGCAGATATGAGGCAATATATTTCAATCCCTTCCACCCCATCTTGCTGCCTTTGAACCATGTTCCATTTGGAGCCTGCCTTCCTACAGGCTGGGTCAGGAGGCCTGTCACCCAGAGCCAGAGAAGGAAAATGGAACATAGAATAAAGAGAAAGGACAGTTGGCTCAACTACTGAGATTTGTGGAGAGGTTTGTGAAACTGCTTAAACTCCCCTTTAACACAGCGAGGGCCAGTCTGGCAGACTGACTGTGTAGGAAATGCGATGGCAGGGCAACAAACCCTGCAACATGGGCTGGCCTGGGGCGATGAGAGAGTGGATGGGTGTGATCCAATGGCAAGTGGGTGTAGTTTGCACTCGGGATCTCCTGTTGCCCTTCCATGACACACATGCTGAGATGAGAGCCAGAGGCCATGTGGATGATGCTGCAGCGAGGTGAGGGGCAGACCAGGTGGGCGGCAGAGAACCAGAGGGGCCACTGCCAGCAAGAGCCCGTCAGCCCAGGAGCTGCCCTGGACCTCGGGTGAGTGGTCACAAGGCCGGTGAAGGGCTCCACACCAGACCTTGGACCCCAGAGGCCCCAGTGAGAGGCTGAGTGACCCCGCTCCTCTTACAAGATGACACTCATGAGAGAAGCAGGGGGTGGCATGTGAAAATGGAGGGACCTCAGGGGCAGAGCAGTACCTAACAGGACTGTTCAGTTTCTTGCACTGGAGCAGAAAGAAGCTGTTTACCAGCTACCTACGTGTGAGGTCTTGTGAGGAAGCCCAGATGACAGACATGCTGTGTGAGAGACAACGGGAGCCCCTGCCACCTGGGCCTGTCTGTGGCTGGTCAGCTCAGCAGTGAAGGCGCCCAGCACAGGGCAGCGGGAGCGGGGCCGTGGGCTGGATCTCACCGTGTTGCTGTGTGCTTCCAGGGGCCTGCTCTGGAGACAAGCACATGGAGGCAGGAGAATTTCTCCCCTTCAACCAGACAAACAGCTCAAAGTGCATGTCCTTTGTCATCTTTGGCGATGACGCGTTTAGAAGGTTTTGGAGGCATTTGGATGGGCTGCTAAGCTAAAGAAACAGTATTCCTCTAACAGAGGCCCCTACGGGTTTGGGAGCTCTTACTTTGTTTCAGGTGCTGTACTAACTCTTACACGTGTTACTGAATCCTCCCAGCAACCCTCTGTTATTAGTCATATTTTATAGATAAATAAACTGAGGGCTTGGTGAGGTTTCCCAGGGTCTACCGTGGATAAGTGGTTAGACCAGTGTTTGAAATTTGAGCACAGTGATCTAGCTGTAGGGGCTGGGCACTTAAGCACTGTGTGCACAGCCTCTCATTTTCTGCCTACAAATTCCCTGTTTATTTTAAATGCTATTGTTTTTGTTGTTGTTTTTTTTTAAGAATTATTTTATTGATTTTTGACAGAGAGAAACAGAGACAAAAAGAGACAGAGAGAAGGGGGAGGGCCCAGAGCAATCTCCATAGTTGACATTAGTTTTCCATATAGTTTCACTCCACAGGCGGGCACGGGGCTGCGCAGGGCAGGAACTGGGCCAGGAGCCTCCCACATAGGTCCCGGCAAGAACCAAAGTGGGGGCACACCCCAGTTCAGCATGTGGGTCCGCATGGGCCAGGGCCAGGATTCGATCCTTAGTCCCTGGGGCTTCAAAGCGAGCGCTTAACCCGCTTTTTTATTTCTAAAAAAAAAAAAAAGACTCGCCCACTTCATAATAATAGTGATGGTTAAATAGAAAAATGACATGCAATCAAAGTGGCAGAGAACCTGAATGAGAACTCTTTTCAGTCACTCTTCCCCCAGCACAAGCCAACTGCAGCAAACTAAAGGCCTCAGCTTTGCTTGTTATATAATTGTTTCTCAAAGACATTACACCCAGCTCAGCTCAATGCATGTGTGTGTCCACCCACCCACACATCTGCCAAACCCACCTATCCATCCAGCTGTCCATCCATCCAGTTTTCCGCCTCACAGTTATTGAGCCTACTGTGTGGTAGGTACTGAGGACCCAAATGAACAATGGGTGTTCCCTTTGAGAAGTTTACGGTTAGTACAGAAGCACCCTCAGAGTACAGTATATCCAGGTGCTAGGTGGCAGCTCAGCAGGTGTGGAGTACAGAGAAAATCAGGAAAGAGAGTGAAAGAAACTGGAATGAGGAGGGGGGATTTTGCCTGAAATGAACTACCCCCAAGATCTCTGCACCTTCTCTTCCTTCAGGTTTCAGCTTAAATGTCACTTCCTCAAGGAGTCTTGCCTGATCATCCGCTCTAAAATTGGCTTTACTCTTTAGTCTCTGACATGGTTCCTTGATACTAGCTTTTTCTTTCTTTGTCCTTTAATTCATGTGTGTGTGATCTGTAAAGTCCCATAAGGGCAGGGACCATGGCTTACATTTTTCACAAAGGCATTTTAAAGGCCAAACATAGATGGGCGCCCAGGTGGTTGCCTCGATAAATAAAGGTTGAAGCCAGATCATAAAAAGCCTTGAATGCCAACCTAAGAAGTCAGTACTTTGGCCTGCAGTCAGTGAAGAATGACAGAGGATGTTTGAACAAGGATGGGGCATGATCAGATTTGTGTTTTGGTAGGACAAGGCTGGAGATGTTATAGATGAGGTAAGAGGAATTAGTTATAGAGAAAAGAATTGGGAGCAATTGCCTTGGATAGGGGTCAAGTTTTTGTTGGCCTCACCTAAGATATTGATGGTAGGAAAGGAATGGAAATGTAAGGAATACTTAGGTCCAATCAATAGGAGACGCCTGTGGGTAGTGAGGGAAAGGAACTATGACTAAGGTCTGTAGTTTGAGTTACTTTGTAACCACTGAGCTGTCATTAATTAAGGCAGGGGCAATTTGGGAGTTGGAGAGATGGGTGGAACCTGAAGCGGACAGGGGCACACCGGGAGACAAGGAGAGCACACACATTGTTGACAGAACACCTGGGACAGGCCACTGAGGGATGCTGGACCTCAAAGGGTGGCTAAAGGGCAAGAAGCCAGGACAGGACTCCAAGCAAGGGCAGTCAAAGAGAAAGAAGGCCCAGAAGCCAGAGCTACTATTGAAACCAGATGGAGGAGAATGGTCTAGAACAGGATTAAAAGCTCTACTGCTTACGGGATCAAGTGCGTCCACAAGAGAGCAGTGGAGACCCTGGGTCAGGCCACCCGGCAATAGCCATGAGGAAAGGTGGGTGAAGGGGCCTCATCTTCTAATAGTTAAAAGAGAAGCCAGACTATGGGAGTTCTAGGTGAAATCTCCCAAATGGTAGATGTCAAATCAATTAAAAACTACCACAAGCAGCAAACCACATAGCCTCAGGCCACGCCTGGCTCATGGGTTATAAGTCTGCAACCCTGGTTTAGGAGGAGATCTTGGGCTAGCTTTCCAAGGGCAGTTTCCATGGAAGGAGGTGCTGGCGGCTGGAGGTGATTGACAGGTGCTGGAGGTACTGATTTCCTTTGGGACTCCAGGCCATTCCCATTCAGGAAGCTGGGAGTAGGGAGGGAACAAGAAGGCCTTAGGGGTGAGGGTAGGATTCTTCAGGTAAGAGGGATTTAGAAAGTTTGGGGGCCGAAGGGAAACACAGAGTTGACAGCATTCTTGTCCTCTTTGCAGAGAGCTTTAAGTGTTACTGGTTTTTTTTTTTCCCTTTAAATGAGAAAAATACCTGCAGAGTATTTCACTCCCTCCACCCCACTCTCCAGAGGTAAAATCATTTTTTCAGGTTTCTATCCATACATGCACATAGTTTTAAAAATCAGTTATGGGATAATTCCACATGATCGTTCTAGGACTTCCTTTGTTACCCCACTCATCTATGTCCATAGATGTCTAGCTCTTTTTTATGGCTGCCTGGTGTTTGCTTAGCTATATAACTTACTTTTTCATTGCATTATTGATGCAACATGGTTTTCAATTTTTTGCTATTGCAAACAGTGCTGCTGTGAACCTCACACATTGATCTCTGCACACTGGTGTGAGTCCTTCTGTAGAACAAATTCTTAACATTGGGCACTCCAATCACATATCTGCATGTAGGGCACTGGTTTCTCAAAGGATTTGTTGAATATGTCTGCTCTTCCCTCATGGCCTGGGAATGAAAGATGCAGGGAAGAAGATGTATTTCCAAGGAAGCTTTAAAGAACCTTCATAAATACAAAGCTTTCTTTTTAATCAAGATGTGGTGCATGGGACCATATATATGAAGAGGTAGCTCTTACTTGTTAACCTGACAAATAAGGAACAAATGCAAATAACTTTGACAGAGAGAAAAGTTTCACTGCTACCCTTCCTGGTGTGGTCATCCATCTTCTAGGCCTAGAGTCAATATTCGAGGAAGATACTGATCCCGGAGGGCCCACTGAAACATGTGAAAAGAATCATGGTGTGGGACATGTGTCCATAGATTTAAGAGAGATTAAAGTTTGAGGGCCATTAAATTTTTTTTTTTTTTAACATGATTATACTCCTGGAATTTGGTATTTAATCTATGAAATCATCAGTTTAATTGTATTTTCAGAAGATCATTCTTTGGCACAGAGCGGGTTTAAAACCCTTTCCCATTCCTACAGAGAATGCAGGGAGAAAAAAAAAAAGAGGAGGTATAAACAGTCTCTCTGCAGGGACCCTGGATTTGACGACAGTGGAGGGCACACTTAGCTCAGAGCTCCCTCTTCTGGACTCAGGCTCCCCTGCATCAGCTTGGGCACAACCAACAGGGCAGGGCTTGACAATTAGTGTTCAGAAATCAGCTCCAATTCTAACTTCAGCATAGCTTGGAGTTTCTTCTGCCTTAGATACTGAAACCATGAAATAGGCGTTTTTTATATTTGTGCTTTATTTTCAGGCTACACAGGACTCTGTCTCCTCTTTAAAAATGATTCCTTGCTTACTACTTTTCTTTTTTAAATACCCTCCTTAGATCTGAGTTAAGCCTTTGGGACTTCACTCACTTTTTTTAATTGTCAGAAATACCTGCATAATTTTTTATAAGTGGGAACTAGGTCTAGAAGCCAAAGCAGAATAGCAAACAGTTCAAGGTGTCATTATCCCCAATACATTTAAGCAAAATAAAGGGTGTCCCAAAATTCATGCAAGAAGTAATTTTTATAGAAAACACAGGTTTATAATTAAAAATTGTAAATTTTCATTGCTCAACAATGAAAACGCATTGTTCTTCCATGTAGCACTCCATTTTTAATAACCCTGAACTGTCAGCTGTCACGCTGTCTTTTTTTTTTTTCGTTGGCAACACTTTACCGCACAAATGACGCAAAATTCAAATCTTGTGTGAATTTTGGGACACCCTTTATGTTTAAGATTGAAGTTTTGTACCCCACTCTAGAAAGTTGTCAGAACCTTACATTGGCCTCATATTTCCTCTATTCATTTAACAAATACTTCTGAGTTCCTATTACATGCCAGGAGTGTGCTAGGAGCAGGTTCACAGTGAGGGACAAGATAAAGACATTGTCACTTTAATCCATCATATATGCTAACTAGGTGATGTTTTTACTGCAACAGGCTTAGAAATCTAAGAGCATCATAATAGGTTACTGGAGCCTCAGGAATGTTCTTTCAAATGACCTGTTAATCTACCATGTGCTATTAATATTAAATTTAACTAGGTTAATCCTCTCAACTCAGAAATAGCCTCTTTCTAACTTCTTAAAAGGGGCTATTCAATCCTCCAAGAAACATGCTCATAATCTGTTATGATAGGAAGGAGGAGGCAGGATGAAAGGAAACAGCTTTTCCAAATAGCTGCCTATTTTGCTTGGCGCTGGGATGGGCAGAGCTGAGGCTGGGCCCTGTTTGGATGTGGGAGCCTGCGGTTACCTGGCACTGTCTTCATAAAGCCTGCTGGGTGGGCACCAGGCCTGTAGCCTGCTCATCCTGGCCCCTTGCCCTGCTTATCCTCCAGACAGAAGCCCCTTCTCTCTTTCTCTCATCCAAGTATGAGAACCACTTGCCAGACAGGGGGCATCAGGACCTGAAAAGGGCCAGCTCCAAAGAGGGAGTGCTTCCTACAACCAGACCACGTTTACGGAGTGGAAGACAGCAATGACAGCCCTGGGGGATGAGCCAGGCAAGGTCACCCAGGGGAGATAAGGGAATGACGCAAGGCCAAGGGCTGCAAGAAGCCAAACCCCAACACAGCTTCCAACGAGATTCCTTATTTATACTCTGACTTTTACTAAACTTCAGATGAACCTCGGAGAGGCAGAAATCCTTTCTGTCTCAACTCTCTTGGATTTATAGCCGTAATATGATGCTTCTTTGGGAAAGTCACGGATCCTTCTATTCTGCTATCCAAATTATAAGTAAACTCAGATTTTTATTTTTTTTTTAAAGCTAACCTCTCTAAAATCACTTCCAATCTCTGAAGGGGTGGTTCTGAACGATTGTATTTTGTGGGCTTCTTCAAAAGTTCTGAAATTTCAGTTACACTGTTCAGTTAAATCCATTTCATTCCCTTCAACTCAGCAAATATTTATTGAGCTGAGAAAACTGTGTTAGAAAAAGACCTGGGGAAACCGGGATGGCTATGTGGGTTGAGTGCTCTCTTTGCAGCCCTGGGGACCAAGGATCGAATCCTGGCCCTGGCCTGTGCGGACCCACATGATGAACTGGGGAGCGCCCCCAGTTCAGTTCTCACTGGGGTGAGGCCCTGGCCCAGTTCCTGCCCTGTGCAGCCCCAGGCCTACCTATGGAATTAAATCATGTGGAAAAACCAATGATGTGCAACTGTGGAGACTGTTCTGGGCCCTCCCCCTTCTCTGTCTGTCTCTGTATCTCTCTGTCTCTCTCTCTCTCTCTCTCTCTCTCTCTCTCTCTCTGTCAAAAACAATACAAATAAATCTTTAAAAAAAAGACCTGGACACTGACTTCAGGAAATACACAGACCAAGGGATAAGGCAGATGATTAAACAGATCATTTCAGTCCAGGGTGGTAAGTGCAATGATAGACTCACGCACATGGCAGCACTTTCAAGCCTCTGCTTTCATGGAGTTACAGTCTGGAAAAACAGCCAGACATTAATTGGAAAACTACATAAACAAAAGTAGAATTTAAGCTCTAACCAGGGCCATGGAGGAGAAACAGGAGGCATTATCTGAGCTTTAATGGGGCATCTGGCCAGAGGGCCCAGCAGGGCCTCCTTGAAGAAGTCAGAGTCAAGACTGGAAAGCTGGTCAGGGTGAATCAGAGTTGAGGGAACGTGGTCCAGGTGTGTGTGTGGGGTGGGGGTGGGGGGGGTGGGGGGGTGGAGCATGTGCAAAGGGACTGTGGCAGGAGAGCACAGAGTGTATTCAAGTGCCCAAAGCAAAGCTGGAGGGGGTAAAGTGGGGCAGCTGGGCCAAAGAGTCAGTGGGGCCAGATCTCACGTAAAACCTGGTCAGCCACAGCCTTCACTTCTGTGTGCTCATTTCCCGTCTGAGCATCATCTACCTCATAGGAACAAGTGAGTCCCTTCTAGCACTTAGAGGAGGGCAGAGTATGTATCAGATGCTATTCCTGCTATAATTATCATCCTCATCATCTCACCAGGATGAGCCTGTTGGCCTAGGTCAGATATTTCTTTTCAACATGAGACACTGGCTAGGAGGCATGGTTCTACAGAGGTCTCAGAGGGCAGGGACATTAGCACAAACTCCTAGAAGAGTAATCACTGGCTTTCTGGAGACTTTCTGAAATGAATGTCCCAGCTGGGTTGCTGACCACAGGGCCCAAAAACAACCACCAAGAGTTTATCCCCAAATACCCAGAAAAAAATCGAGACAGAGGAAGGAGGACAGTGCCTCCCAAGAGAAGGCTGTCTATAAATGGAAAGTTACGCTGGAAGAAAACAAATCTTATTTGATGTGAACCCATTTTTGACTCTGTCTGGAAATCCAGGGCAGAAGGAAGTGGAGAGGACAGGGGTGAGCAGGTGTGCCCGGGATGAGGCTAGGCACACCCGGGGACTGGGGTGTACCACCACCAGGAAGATGAGGAAAGCCTGCAGCTGGCTGCCAAGCACCCACACCTCGGGCTAGACACTGGACAGACCCAGGTGCTCCTGGGTGGCTTCGTGCTATAATATGTGCCTGGGCACAAACCTTGGCCCAGAGCTGAGATGGGGAGCAGGGAGCTGGGGTGGAGGGGGACAGGCAGCATGGGTGTGGAGAGCAGGCTGATGCTGCTGGGGCACTTCTGTTACCTAAAAGGGGTTGCCACGGCATTGAACAGGATAAATGATCCAGTAAGTGCTCAAGAAATGTTAGCTTCAAAAATCAGTCAATTCTCTCTTCTGAGCAACTTAGCACCTCCGTTACTCACAGCTCTCAGCTCCAGGTCTACAACTCATTTTCTGTGTGCCACCAGGTAATTTCTGAATATCTCAGTGCCTAATATTTCTCATCCGAAAAGACTCATGACCTTGCAATTTAAATGGCTCTACTTCAAAGATCTTAACAATAATAAGAGGTGACATTTGGTCATGTCAAACACTGCTAAGAACCTTCCTGGGAGGCTATCACCCCAATACTAAGGCCTGAAGTCAGAGTGTCTTGAGTTTGAATTTCTGGATCTGTGGCCTTAAGCAATTACTTAACCTCCCCGGGGTTCAGTTCCTGCATCTGTAAAATAGGGGTGTCCACCGTAGCTACATCACAAAGTTTAGGAAGGACTGGATGAGCGAGTCCAGAAAAAGGCATTTAGTGGAGTGCCTGGAACAGAGTGCTGGATCAGCACTCACGATGACCATTACTCCGAGTTTTCTCAGTCTGTGCCACCTTTTATCCCTGTACTATAAAGCCCACGAGATTGAGGTTAAAAGGCTATGTGTCCACGTGATGGAATAGTGCTCAGGGATAAGAATAAATGTGCTATCAAATCATGAAATGACATGGAAGAATCTTAAATGCATATCACTAAGCAAGAAAAGACAACATGAAAAGGCTACCTACTGTATGATTCCAACTAGAAACTATGGAGGCAGTAAAAAGATCAGTGGTTGCCAGGGACTGAGGGCCGGGGGAGGGAGCAAGGATAGATGTGTGGAGCAGAGGATTTCAGGGCAGTAAACTCTTCTGTCTGATACGACAGTGGTGGGCACATATACATTTGTCCAAACCCTTAGGATGCACACCACCAAGAGTGAGCCCTGATGTAAAATATGGACTTCGGGTGATGATGACATGCCAGTGTAGGTTTGTCAGTTGTAGTAAATGTACCACTCTGGAGAAGTTGTTGATAATGTGGGAGGCTGTACATGTATAGAGGAGGGAGCCCATGGGAAATCTCTATACCTTCTCCTTAATTTTTCTGTGAATCTTAAACTGCTTTAAAAAAAAAAAGGATTCATTTGAAAGAAAAAGAGGCAGAGCTGGGACTCAGATGTTGCTTGTCTGGCCTCAGAGCCCAGGGTCTTGTATACTCCCCTCCATGACAGATTCAGGTTCCTGTGGGCTGAAGCGAGTCACAGAAAGGAAGCGGGGGCCTGTGGATGTCTTTATGCAATCCTGGGTCTACAGGTAATCCCTGCCCCTTGTGGCAGCTTCCCTTCTGCCTCTGGCCCCCACCTCCCTGAGCCATGGGCCCAAATGAAAGGTGTTCATGGGGAGGGGGCGTGAACAGCTGTATCGCCGCCCCTCCATTAAGACACTCGGCTCCTCAGCAGGGATCATTTGAGCTGTGTGCTGGTTAGTAATGAGCATGTGTGGTCAACTATATACTTACACTTATAGCGTAAAATGCTGACCCCTCTGACTCAACCCCTCACCCCCAATAACATAGGAAGTCCCCATATGACTCAGTAATCCAACTTCTGGGTATTTATTCGAAGAAATCCAAAACACTAATTCAAAAAGATATACAGGTATGCACCCCTATGTTTATTGCAGCATTTATTTACAATAGCTAAGATATCGAAACAACCTAAGTGCCCATCCAAACAACTGGATAAAGAAGATATAGTACATATATGCAATGGAGTATTACTCAGTTATTAAAAAATAAAATAAAATCTTACCATTTGCGGCAACATGGATGGGCTTAGAAGGTATGTTACTCGCTAAGTCAGACAAAGAAATACCATATGATCACACTTATATATGGAATCTAAAGAACAAAATAAATGAACAAGCAAAACAGAAACAGACTCATAGACACTGAGAACAAACTAATGGTTGCCAGAGGGGAGGGGGTCTGGGGGATTGAGTAAAAAAGGTAAAGGGATTCCTCATGGCTGATTTAAGCTTTCATCCCCTGTCTTGGCTGCCCCCATCTCTGGGGGCAGAACTCAACACTCATTTCTTGGTCTTTATGTTTCTTGAATTTTCTGCAGAATCCGATACTTTTGGTCACCCCTTTTTTGGCCTTTTCTCCTGCTCTCACTCTCATAAGCATTGTTTACATCTCTCTCCTTCCTTACATCTTCATCTCAGCTCCTCTTCTCTTACACCCAAACTGGGGCTTCCTCAGGCCTACCCAACTCGGTCTTCTCTTTTCTTCTCTTCACTCATTACCTCGTCAAGCCCATGGACTCCAACCTAAATGAGCATTGTAGTGAAGATGTTCACTTCCTCTTGAGTTCTCTTTCTGGGCTTCAGAACCACATTTCCAACTGTCTGAGGGACATGCCCACCTCAATGTCCTGCAGAGATAGCAAACTCAACCTGCCAAATTCAAAGCCTTTGCCCCTCAGGAATTCTATATTTTTGCTAGGTCAGTGCTTCTGAATATAATACACATATGAGTTACCTGGGGCATCTTGCTAAATTGCAGGTTCTGGATCGCTAAGTCTGTGATTCTGCATTTTAAAAAGTACCTGAATGATGTCTATGCAGCTGGCTCAAGGAACCCCACTGCGAGTAATAGCAGGCTAGAGAGATTTCCATTCTCTAGGTCAGGGGTTATTAACTCTGTCTACAAATTAGAACCACCTGGGGATTACATGAGTTATAACATGGTTTTAAAATATGCATATAGTAGAAAGTCAAATAAATGAACTCCATTTTTGCCTGGCCCCAACCCAGACAAATGAATTAGGATTTCTGGGTGTGTGGCCCAGGCATCTGCCTTTCATAAATAATTATTGCATTCTTGTCACACTAGGATTGTGCTAAGAGCTTAAGAGGTGGCAGTACATAATACAAGGTCTTTATAGAGTTTACATGTTAGTGGAAGTGGTGGTGATAAAACAGAAAAATAAACAAATATTTTAGAGCATGGAGAGAAAAACAAAGAGCCCACTTTAGTTAGGGTGTCCATTGTTCCTCGGCCTTTTGGCTAAGATCAAGTGTAGTTAGGATGTCCAGAGACCTCCTTCTGTAGGGGTGACATCTGAGCTATGAGCCAATGAGGAGATGGACACACAAAGGTCTAAGGAAAGAGGAGCATTTCAGGCTGAGAGAACAGCGTTTCAGGCAGAGGCAACAGCAAACGCACAGATGCTGCAGCAGGACCATGCCTGTGTTCATAGCCACAATTTTACACCACCTTCTGCTACTGATGCAGGGACATTTCCTACCACCCTGCCTGCTGGAGGGTGAGAAAGTCAGTGTCTTTCAACACCCCCAAAGAGCGAGGCACTGGGTGATGAGCTAATTCGGAGGCTGCAGTTGAAAAGCCCTGCTATGACTGAGCTGTCTGCCAGGGCTGCGAGCACTCAGAGCCTAGATGCTCTCATCATCATCAGGGAATACTCACTCCATTGTGTCGGGCCCCACCTCAATGTTTTTTTTATTGTCTGCTCTTCACCATGAGTAATGCCACTTTCCATTTTAAGCTGGGAGCCTCAAGAGATGACCGCAGTATAAGCCAGGGTTTAAAGCGAAGTGCTGCCTGGGGGGATTACTCACTCACTTCAAGATGCAGCCAGCATCACACCCTCCCACTCAGGACACTGCTGGAATATTCTGTTCCTTGCCAAAGCCTAAAGGAAATCTGGTTTCCCTGGAATCAGACTAGGAATGGTGCCAGGTTATCAGAAAGCTGGCGAGAGAGTTGGTTCTCCAAGTAGAACTGTGCTTGCTCTGGTCCCCTCCTGTGTAGTCAAGTCTTAGGGCTTGTTCACTCATTTGGCATTTGCAGAGGGCCTACTATAAGGTGACCAGATTTTAACATTGGTAAAGCAGGACACCATTGACCGGGGGGAGGGGGTTCTTGATTAAAAATTTGGTCTATCTCCCGCCGTTCCCTAGCTCGTTGTGCATTCTTTCCAAAAATCGGGACTTTTTTAAAACGCCGCAGGACGTGGGACAAATTGTTAAAAAGCGGGACATCTGGTCACCTTAGCCTACTATGCACCAGGCACTCTGTTCCGTGATGGAGACTCTGCAGGGATCTAGACGGCATTAGGGAGCTAACAGTCTAGGGAAAGATAAGCAGGCGATTATAATAAAATGTTATAAGCAGTAGAGTGTAATAAATTATATGACACAGGAGTCTCAGAGAGCTTGGAGGACCAATAGCTGAAGAATTGATGCCACAGTAGGTATGAAGGACATGCAGGAGCTGGCTGGGCTTCTTAATTATAAACAACCAAAATTGACTTTGACGGATATAAGCAGAAAGAGAATTTAGAGAACCTGGGGTTGCCCACTGACTCATCGGGGTGTTGTGGCCCTGCATCGCCCTGCAGGAATGGCCAGGCCAGAGGAAGACCAGTGGTGTGTGGCAGGGAGGGGGGAGAATCCCTCAAATATGGGGTGGGGCTTCAGATGATGGGCAGTCAAAAGGATGACAAATGTTGAGGACAACAGGTAGAAGTGGGAAAGAAGGGAGGAGTCTGTCTCAGAATGACCTAAGCTATTCTGAGTCAGAGAAGCCAAAAGGAGCAGCTAAAGGAGAGGGCTGGCTTACTGAGGCAAGCTGCATGGGGGCAGGCAGCCAGGCTCTCCGGGGTTTCCTCAGAAAGTGAGGTCTGCTGCCGAAGACTTCAGGGCCTCTGTGAGGAAGCGAGCCTGTGCCAGCAGGTAAGCAGGAACTATGTTTCAAGACTTTTCTTTCGTTCTCCTGTTGCCAAGACCTTCCTGGAAGGTGCAGTTCTCAGTATGTGCCTTGAGATTACAAAGCCCAGAACAATCTTCTCTGCAAAATAGCTGGGAAAGATGACTGGGATACGTCAATGGGATAATGGTAATAGCTGATCTTTACTAGTGTGCTAACAGGTACTTACATGTGTTACTTTATTTATCCTCATAAGAAGCCTGTTAGGTTACAGATGAACAGAGGGAGGCACCAAGATTATAAATGACTTGGCCAGGATCCTATGGCTAGAGAATCGCGGAGCTGGAATGCAAATATAGGTCTACGTCACTGTAACTAAGAGTCTGATGACAGAGGGCACAGAGGAGTAAGGGTCAAATGAAAAAATAGTCGTCATGGAAAGAGAAAACATTTTCTTTTACACTAAGTACATACTAAGGGATTGGACACCTACTCCCTTAGCCATTTACCGCTTTCATGGGTACGTACTATTTTGAATTTAAGGTCGGCTATTGCCCCCTATTGAGAAATTTTCTATTTTTATCTAAGGGGGGGAAAGGTCAATTTTCCTATCTGGAGTCTTACAGGAGAAACTTTTAGCATTAATGCAGGGTATTGACCCTTAAAAAGAGGTATACATAGTACTTTTTTAGTGAATTTTTAAAAATTTTATTTTTATTGTTTTTTGTTTTTGACAGAGAAACAGACAGAGAGAGGCAGAGAGAAAGCGGAGGGCCCAGAGCAGTCCCCATAGTTGACAGCATTAGTTTTCCATATAGTTTCACTCCACAGGTGGGCACGGGGCTATGCAGGGCAGGAACTGGGCCGGAAGCCTCCTGCATAGGCCCTGGCAAGAACTGAACTGGGGGCCACCCCAGCTCAGCATAGGGGTCCACCTGGGCCAGGGCCAGGATTCAATCCCCGGTCCCCAGGGCTGCAAAAGTGAGTGCTTAACCCGCTGAGTCATCCCAGCTTCCCCTGGTGAATTTTTTAACCCCTCAAGTCCCGACTTAACGTTTCGGGACTTAACCCTCAAGCCCCGACTTAATATTTGGGAACTTAACCTCCCCAGACAGCATTTAAATTTGTCTCAAATACATGGTATGGACACTGACTTCATTTTAACGTGATATCTCAAAAAATATCATCCACATTCGCAAAATTTTGATGGATGAGGCAAGTGGATGCAAGCCGAACGTCGAAATGCTGCTGGGAGAGAAAGTAGGGTCCGTACACAGTACACAAAACGCTGCTGGGAGAGAAAATAGGGTCAGTACACGTGTACATCGAAACGCTACTGGGAGAGAAAATAGGGTCCGTACACGTGTACATCGAAAGGGCTTGAGGGGTTAAATAAAAATTTTTCTGACTATATGAATAATACATACTACCTGTAAAAAAAGAAAGAAAAAGGAAATATGAAAAGAAACAAACAAAAATCATTGTAACCTTACCTTCCATTGATGGCTATTGTCACATTTTGGGGTATGAGTGTGTGTGTGCAATGTGTGGTCTTTTTTCAGTGCATGTGTTTTTAAAATCACAGTTCTTAATATCTTAAATAATTGTTATTGTCTTGATTTCATCACTTTCCTCAAGAGAGAATCTTATCACAGTATTCAATTTTGCAGATCTACTAAATGAGTATCAGTAGAGTATGATACTGAATGTGAGCTGGTTGGGTCAAATGAGTGGGCAGAAGACATGGGTACTTCCAGAGGTGCACTGGATACAGGATATGTGCCTGGTTCTTTAGAGAGGACTTGGCTTTTCATTATTAATATTGCAAGCTGGTAAGCATTACCTGAAAAATGCTTACCATAATAATTAACCTAATTAGGTAACCATTTATTTATTAAGAGGAGATATATCCCACAATCTACCTTATGAATGACATTCAACACTTACTCAGACAAAAAGCAGAAAAGCATTTTCTAGGACGGAGTGCCAAGCGGAATCCTGGTTCTGATCCCACCTCCCCTTTGCTGGCCTAGGGGACGCCATCTCTTTCCACGTCCCGGTCAAAGGCAGTTCACAACCCCACAGTCCCACAAACACAGCGATTTGGCTTTCTCAGGCAGGAATGCAGTCTGGCTCTGAGCATCTGCTCCGGGAGCCCATGTGGTGCAGGCCAGCACAAAGCTAGTTCTATTCCGTTACTGCTATTGTCAACTCTTGGCACATCCAGTGCCACCCACCTCCTGTTGTTTTCACGATTCATAAAGACAAAGTCCTTCTAGTTCAGGATCCCTGCGTGCTGTTCTCTCTGTGTTGCCCAGACATCTGTTCTGTGTTGGGGGTCAGGGGCTGGTCAAGTGCTTGCACAATGCAGCTGGATTTGCTGATGTAAACAAAGTTGCTTGCAGGTGAGTTTTCTGACCCTGAAAAGGTCCCGAAGAACTATCCCCGCAGGCCTTCAGCAGCACTTTACACCCGTCCAAGGGGACAAGGAAAATGAACTTGAATTTAGTAAGTTACAGCCAAGAGGAAAGCAAAGCACCTGGCTCCTCTCTTTCCTGCCATGTCTCCATGTAACGCTCTTCTTACTGGGCTATTCCTCACCCTGAACTGAGGTGATGTCACTGTCAAGTGCATCCAGGTGGTGCCCCAGGAAGCCAAGCAGTAACAGTAGACGCTGCACCTCAGCCCCAGTGCAGAGCTCCTTCGTACCCTTGCTTCATTGCCTGTTTTCCCACGCTTTCCATTTTATTTTTACTTTCAAAAGTAAACAGTTAATATATAAGTGTCTACTTTAAAAGCTAACAATCTCCAGCCCCAATTTTTAGCTCCAATATTGCACTTACAAAAAAAAAAATTAAACCATCATTCAGATCAAAACACCTCACTCTGGGGGTTACTTAATTTCTCAAAATCTCAGTTTTTTCACCTGTGAAAATGAGAAAACAATATTTATGCTGAAGTGCTGCTATATGAAATCATGAGATGCATGAGATGACATCTAAGTACTGAAGACATCCAGACAAATTAGATTGTTATATACTTTGTGTATTTTAAATTTCATAACATGGTTTATTTTGATCACATTTACTTTTGCAGTTACCTTCTGGTTTACGTTTTCTGTAGTGATATTGTTTCCATTTGATGTGAATTCCAGGCTGAATACTAATTACGTAACCCAAAAAAGGCATTGTAAGCCTTCATGTATCTAGATTATTCAGGACAAAAATTCTGTCTATATAGAAAATCAATCCCCCCAAAGAAAGAAATGACAGAGAAAACACAAGAAAACAAGAAACCCCAACCAAACCCCAAATCAAGCAACTAGCCAACCATATAATAGCAGAAATCTCAGAGCCAACATGGAGGGAGCACGCCAGATGATTTCCAATAGCTTTTCACCACCACCAAGACCAAAATACCAAATAGCCGGTTAGTCCTCATTGCCCTGTCTCCTCTTTGCATCCGCACAACCTCCTTCCCTTATCCTGCCACCCACCACTGAAAATTCTCGAGGTGTCTAATGTTCTCCACGAGAAGCAACCAGGAGTGGGTCTCCTGCAAGAGCTCTGCTCCCCAATATGATCATTCCTGGCCTTTAAAGCAAAACTGTTTTAACTAGAATGTTCCCAAAGTGTTAGCCAGAAATCTTAGTTATGCAATTTAGTAAATGTCACCAAATAGTCCCTGAGTGTACACTGAGGGCAAAGCAAGAGTGTGTGTCTGTGGGGGAAGGGAGTGGGTAAGACCCGGTCCCTGCTCTCAAGGATCGGGAAATTCATAGGATGCAAGTACCTGTAACTGCAGGGTGGAATGTGGCACGACTGCCACAAACAGCTCCCACCCACGTGTCACTGGAGGAAACCACACATTTTGGCTCAGTGAGATCAGGACAGGTCCAGGAAAGAGGCAACACTGGCCCTCTGAGAAGCATTTGTCCTTAACATAAATTATATTAACTCTTGTGCCGCACCCTGCGACTGGTGGATTATTCTGAGTCCCTTGCCTAGTCCGGGCTAGCAATAAGAAGGAGGTTTAGCATCCTGATGTTTCTTCCCTGACGTGCACCAGCTCCTTGCTCATGAGGACCATGCAGTCCCCTCAAGCTGGTGAAACGGACTTGGATGCAAATGGCCTTGCCCACAGCCCTGACCCCACCTGCTGAACTCCTGCTCATCCTCAAAGGTCTCAGCTCAGTGTCATGTCTTCATAGACATCCCCTGACCATTCCCATCTACTGGTGCACTCTCCCCCTCCAGCCCACCTCCCCCACAATCTGATTTCAACAGATACAGGAATTGGCACTTTCATATTTTATTTAGCTGTTCACTTTTTTTTTAAACTTACTATTTCTCCCTATAGGAATAAAAACAAACAATATAAGCAGGGATTTTGCTTTTCTGTTTGCCTCTGTGTCCTCAGTGCCTGATAAATCATGGTATTTAATATTTGTTGAATGAATTAGTGAACAATCACACACTGATTCAATCTCATCTCTTCCCCTGTCTCTCCATCTCTCTGGTCTGTTAGTTTTGAGAGGAGGGCTTTAGAAAATATATAAGACTAATTTCAGATTGATTTAATCAATCAAAAATATTCATACTTGGGTTTAGTATGGCAATTGACAAATTAGTATTGTTTTCAGGCTTTGCTTCATGAGGGGAGAACGTGTCTTTTCAGCAAAACCAATACATTGCAGCACAGGGCACAGATTGTCATTCCCCACTCCCACCGTCTTTTCCTTCAACAGATATTTATTGAGCACATATTATGTGCCAGGCCTGTACAGGACACTGGAGATAAAAAAAAAATAGATAAGAGGTCCACCCTAATGGAGCAAAGTCAAGGGAGAGAAATAGTCCAGTAATAGCTCCAGTAAAATACAGGTGGGCCAGGGGCACCTGGCTGGGGCACTGGGCCTGGATCCGGGGCCAGTGGACAAGGAAGGCTTGTCCAAGTAATTCTGAGGTGAAGTCTGAAGAAGTAGGACTACCTTGGGAGTTGGTGAGGGGTAGGTAGCAATGTTGTCAAAGAGAGGTCCAGGCCAAGGGAAAAGCAAGCTAAAGGCCCAGAAGTAAGAGCAAACTTGGTGCAGTTGAGAACTGAAAGTTCAATCTTGTTAGAGGTCACTGATGGATTTGATGCTGGGGAACTCTTGGGCCTTCTTCCTCAACACTATGATCAGGCGCATTGGAGGCAGTGCAGGTAATTGGGTGCACCCCAGGAAAGGGCTGGAATGTAAGCTGCATGGAGGCAGGCCTCTGCAGGCTTTGATCACACCTATGCCTTGTGTACCATCTGAGAACGGGTCCAGGAACAGAGCAGATTCTTCATAACCATCTGTTGAATGAGTGCATAAAGTGCCCTGAAGATGACCTCAGCCATCTCCCCTGGTGTCACCAAGCCTCACAGAATCCTAAGACCAGGAGGCACCTAGAGAGACGGCTGGTCCCCTCCCTTCCATCTAGCCTGTCTGACCAGCCCTCAGACTTCCCAGAGATGACAGTCTCATAGAGTTTACGAAGTATTGTAGCATGACTCGTAAATTCAGTCCTCAAGATCAGACACATGCAACTGAGGGACAGACGATTTGTCCAGTCATCTGGTGAGTCATGGCAGGACAGAAGGGAGCAGGGACAAGAGTGCTGAATGCCCAGCCTGGCAGGCATCATTTGTCATCTATTGAGATGCATGGTGCTTCATTTCCAAATCTCCTACAGAAGATCAACAAGCCCCACATTCTCAAAGCAGCGCTGTGTCACTTGGGCCCTAACAGCTTCTACAGCCCCAACCCTCTCTTCTCATCCATGGTGAGAATGTTCAGTTCCCCCAAATGAAACATGATTTTTCTGGACTCAGGACCTTTGCACATACTCTTCCTGATATCGTCTTCTCTCTGTTCACTAGGAATACAAATGTCCCTTTCTCCAGGAAGTCTTCCCATCTACCAAGCTCCATAGGTCACCTATTATCTGGCTCCCATGGTGCCCTGGACTTTGCCACTGTAATACTCAGTTCACTGGGAATCCCTTTGAAGGTGAGTCTTCCCCCACTAGAATGTGAACTTCAGGAGAGCCTCACTGAATCTGTCTTTTTCCCACTATATTCCTATGTCTGGCACATTGTAGGTGCTCATTAAATGTGTGTCGAGTGAATGAATGCGCATTCAGATCTTTGAACAGCTGAGAACAACTTTGCCAATAAGAGGCAGAGAGTAACAGCAATATAACAGCACCTCTGAGCCACATGCTCTTCCTCACTCTGGAGGCCTGATTTCATCTTCTCATGGGCTTGTGTGTTGTGATCAGATGCTGGTTAATGCTTCAGAGCTGGTTTCTAGCTCAGTTTAGAGAAATGTGGGCCTTTGCACCAGGTGCCTCCATAAGCAGCAAAGCAGCCTTGGAGCCATTTCAATTAAGTCGAAACGCGTTAGTGTGCCTACTGGTGGCCCATGCCTCTCGCTAAAGAGACAGGATGCCCTCCTACCCCAGCCTCACACAGCAGAATGGGGCAAGAAGGACCAGGGCCTTCACTCATTTCACCTCAACTTCTGTTTTATTTTCTCCCCTCCCCCACGTCCCCCCAAAACACACACACACACACACACACATACGAACAAACAATAATTCAGTAAAGGAAATATGAGTAATGGAAAGAAAGAAAAAATAAATAAACATATCAAAATGGGCAGTGTCCCCTGGGCCACTGCTTTTAAAGAAAACAAGGAGAGTAGATTTGAAGATATTTCAGTGACTTTGCTAAAAGGAGAAAAATAATCAAGCTGGCCTCTCCCTTCTAGGCTGAATTCTTTTCCTCCATCTTGATGTAGAGAAAGAAAGGTTACCCCAGACCAAGGGCGCTCACACTCTGGCATGCATCAGAATCCCAGAGGAGACCAGATGCGCCTGAGCCTACAGGTGCCAGCCCCAACCTAGGCCCAGGGAGTCAGAACCCTGGGGGAGGGACCCTCACAGGATTCCCATGCAGGTAGGGCCCCCACTTTGAGGAAGAAAGCTCAGGCTACAAGGGCTATATTATGCCTTGTGACTAGTAACAAAAGGCACAGCTCAGGGAAGAAGCTCAGGTCTGCTCCTAGGAACCTCAAGTTCAGTTATCAAGAGCCTTGCTCATTGCAGATTGTTGGGTTACACCTTCTGGTGGAAGCAGGGTGAGGCGTATATTTTATTCATCTAAGTTGACCCTGACTGAGTTGACCCCATAGGCAAGGCGCTGTGCTGGGTACAACCAAAAGGTGATGACAGTGATGAAATTAAGCAAGACAATGATAACAGTAACACACGTTTATTGACACTTTAGTACGTGCTCGGTGTTTTACATGAATTATCTCATTTACTTCTCCCAATAATATGTCCATTTGATGAATGAGAAAACTAAGGCACAGGGAAGTGGAATGACTTGCCCAAAGTCACCCAGCAAGTACGTGCCAAGCCAGTGGGAACCCAGGTCTCCCCAACTACAGTCCCTGGACTGAACTGTGGCAGTGTAAGCCTCCCCTAAGATACCCAGCCCCTGCCTTTCTGAGGCTTACAATTAATGGAAAAGGGATAAGAAAATCAACAGAACGGATGCAAGGTATATAGCTTTCTGAACCAATGAGCAATCAGCTGCGGGCACCTGATAGGTCTTATCCTGTCTGGTTAAGAACTTGGTTAATGCATGGTTTGGTACCTGATCTCAGGAGTTGGGGAAGGGAAGGTCTATAACCAAAGCCACCATTTTCTCTCTTCCTTGGAAGAGCGCAGTTAGCGCGTGTTTTAGAAAAAGCCAGGCACCTTACAGCCCATCGCCCACACATGCAGGGAACTAGGGGAGGCTTTGTTATTTTATGAAATCCTAAAGTTTGAAAGACATTAACAATAGCATTTGTGGTGAGCTTATCACATGCTGGGAACTACTCACTTTACATGTTCTTATCGAATTTGGTCTTTACAAGAACCCCATGAGCAGGTACCATTCCAGTGAGCAAATCGACTCAGGGAGGCTAAGCAGCTGGCCTGCAGTCACACACTGTTACAGGGTGAGGCAGGGGTAACACCCGTTGGTTTGAACCACAGCAAGTCCTTATCATATATCTTGTCTGTCTGTTATTTTAAATATAAGGACAGACACCATTGGAAATGTTAAATGAGCAAGAAGTCTCAATTGTCTGCCACTTTTTATCTGGCCCTGCCAGGAGCCTCACCTCAGTCTGGGAGGCTAACTGGGTTCTGACTCAGCGAGTATTCACTACTTGCCTTCAACACCTTATGCTCCATGCCAGCCACAAGAGCCCCTATTTAACAAGTGGGACATGAGGTCCCCCTCTCAAGAACCTACTGTAAGTTCACAGGAGATAAAAGGAACAGGCATGAAGCACTTAGGGGTGGTTTTACAAGAGGTTTCGGAATTGCTGGGTAAAACAGTCATCAATGCCTGGAGATTCATGGAGGAGGTAGCCTAGAATAGACGTCAGGCGTGGCTTGTCAGAGCTGAGAGATGAGGGCAGAGCCCCAAAGGAGTAAAGTGGCCTGAGTGTCAGAGGCAATAGACGCTCCAAGCCTGCCAGTACCCGATGCTGCCTCGGGCATCCTGCTCTTCGGGAACCCAGGCCCACTGGACTCTGGCAGAGGCCTGGGCCCACCCTGCTGTTGAAACATCCCTTGGGTTGGCAGCATGTCCAGTGCATTCAAGTGAAGCCCCACATATGGGGCTGTGCTCCCTCAGAGCAAGTTTAGGCAAAGAGAACAAGGCTCCTGGTTAATGAGGGGACTTTGAAATCAGTCAGCTGGACAGAAACTTTCACATCAATTTCTCCTCTACTTTAAAGAGCAGACATATAAATCAGAAAGACATTACAGGTAAGTCAGGAAGTAAAAACAATGGAACGTAAAGCCATAGCAGGTATAAACTTGCTGAAATATTTTAGTAAAAACCTTAACAAAATACATATACGTTCCCCCAGCAATTCCATTTCCGTAAATTCTCCCTAAGAAGTAATGGGATGGTGTACAAGGATGACTTCAGCAGTTTTGTTTATAATACCAACAAACAGTACACAACCTAGATGTCCAATGGTAGGGGATTAGCTAACACAGCTTTGGATGTTCATATAATAGAATCCTACACAGCCTTTATAAATGAAGATGTAGATTTATTTTTAGTAATAAAGAAAAAATCTTAATGTACTGAGTAAATTCAGGTTATAGATGAGCAGATTATCAACCATATATGTAAATTATATGTAAATATATATATATGTTACAAAGTCAGGTATAAATGAGATTATCAAACCACGTATACATATAAACTTTATATAAATAATTTTATTTTTATATGTATATAAATTTTACAAAGTAGAAACATATATATGATTCCACTTTGTAGCATGCTTACATCTTTATGAATAGAAATGTTAACAGTAGTTATCTCTGGCTGATGAGATTATAGACAATCTTTAAAAACTTTTTACTGTTAAACAATAAAAGTTTATCTGTATTTCCTCATTTTTCTATTACTCCCCTGTATTTAAGAATTTCTAAAGAGACTGGCATCCTCTGCTTATTTGTTGACTTGACATAACAGGAAATATTACCCCTATGTTTCCCATGAAGTTCTGAGTGGTACTAAGACATATCTTGCAATAACCTGCAGAGAGAGTAGAGCCCCCCTTTGAAGTTTCCCTCAATCATGTTGATTCTTCAAAGAGAAAGCTCTGGTTTGGTAGTTATGTTGTCATCTCCCCTAGAACTGCTGTTCTCTCTTGGTAATGAGAATAGCAGAGCAGGCTGGAAGCAGCCCCTCAGCAGAAGTCAAGAACTGCGGTTCTTTCATAGTCCTTCCCTTTGCGATGGCCCTCTACTTATGGGAAGTTTCTGCAATTATGCTAGAGAATAGAGCTGCCTTTAAACAAGGACATTAAATGTAAGCAAAACTGCTTATCAGTAATTTAAATAAAACTTAAAAGCAAAGAATGTAAAGGGAATAATGATCAAAATGATAAAGGCAGCACAGTGCACTAAAGTCTGAGGAAAGTGGTGTGAACATCTGATAAGATGTAAAACTACCCCTCATGGAATACCAGTGTGCACTAGACTATCCCCAAACCCCCCACCCACTCCCAGGCCTCAATTTCTGTCTATCTTATTTTAACATGAAAACAATAGCACAGAAATACTGACGAACAATTATCCCGGGGGGACAATCTCAGAATAGGATTCCAAGCACAGCCAGATAAATCCTGCTAGGAGGATGACAGAACAGGGAGGTGCCTAAGGGCAGATAAAATTTCTTTGCAACATATGCCCAGAGGAAAGAGGCCCTTCCACAGGAAGAAGGTCAAGTCCGGTCTATTTTTATAAGAGCATTTCAAGTGGTTAGCAGACTTACTTCCTGTGGTTCCCAGGAATTCTGCAACAAGCTCTCTGAAGGATGTTGGTGATAGGGACTTGATGAGTGAGAATCAATAATTATTTCTATATTTGTTACCCTTTTCTCTATAAAAATAATCTAGGGGAAAAACACTTGCTTTAGAGGAACAAAGTTCATCATAACAGAAAGCAGCATGGGACATGAATGTTTAAGTCCCTTGGTGTGGGGCTGGGTTCTTAGGTCATGATCTTACTAGCTGAAGACTGATTTATTCACTCATTCCCTTCCCTCCCTCATTCACTCAGTGAATATTTGAGCAACTCCTCCATGCCAGGCATCATTCAGGGGCTGGGGAAACGAAGGTGACTAAACATGGCTTTTGTCCTCCAGGCGCTTAGAGTCCAGTGAGGCAGAAAGACATCAAACAAGTAATGTGGATGGATATGTAATTAATTATAAATGATGAGAAGTATTGGAAAAGAAAAGAACCAGAGGCAACAAATGAGAATAATGAAGGCAGAGGAGCGACAGAACTTAGATCAGGAGGTCAGGGAAGACCTCTGAGGAGGCCTTGCTTCAGAGGCCACCTGAAAGGCAAGATGAAAGTGAAAAGAAGGTATCCAGTGGGAAATGCTGGGGAAGGGCACTGCTGGTGAACAGTGTGTATGAAGGCAACATGTGGAGAAGACCACAGTGGATCAAGGATCCAAGAGAAGACAGGCTGAAATGCAATGGGCAAAGGGAGGGAATAACAGGAGGTAAGGCAGGATCATACGGGTCTTGTCGGCCAGTGTAAGGGTTTATGGAAAGGAAAGCCACAGAAGGGTTTAAGCAAGGGAGCGACCAATCTGATGTGGGATTAAAAAAAAAGAAATCTCTTGGGCTTTGTGTATAGAAATGATTGGGGGTGAGGAGGGCCAGAACAAAAGAGGAAGCTATTTCAAAAGTTAAGTTAGCAGCAGATAGTGGGCTGCCCTGAATATTTAAATAAATAAAGTACATAAATTTGATAGCCCTTAGAGTCAAAGGGCTTGATTATGAGAGGCTAAAGAAACTTGGACTGGTTAAAAGGGCTAGTACTAGGATAAGATGAGGGAGGCATTTACATTGGGCACAAAATTTACTCAGAAATCAAGATAAATAATAGTTTAATGCAATGTTTTTAAAAATCAAATTTAATGCAAAAAATTCATGATGAACAAAGTATCCAGTTTTCTTTTAAAAGACAGGCGCAGCAACAGTGCTAGACCAATCTAGATGAGGAGCCTGAGGAAAAAGGAAAAATAAATCAGTAATATTGAGCCTATCTTTATTTGTAATTTTGATATTTTGTTCATTTCCTCACTCTTGTCTTGGCTAGCTGACCTTCCCTACCTATAAAATAAAGAGTCCACCATATAACCTTCTGCTATGAAAACAGGTATTATGGAAAGAAAGTTGATGCCATTCAGGGGTGGCGAACCTTTTGGCGATTGAGTGCCAAAGTTTATGAAATAAGAGTATACTCGCTCGACTCGCGTGTCAACCCATCGAGTGAGATAGAGGTATCGATTATTTTTATGTCTATAAGAGCATAAACTATAATTTTTTAAATGGTATTCACAGTTCCGCGTGCCGAAATAATTGCTCTGCGTGCCACTTTGGGCACGCGTGCCATAGGTTCCCCACCCCCGCATCATCACAAGCCCCCTGGTGGTTTAGATGGTATCCTTTCTCCTTATTCTGGAGCCTCTGAGCATAACAGTTGCTCCATAAATATTTCTGATGATAATGTTAATGGCCAGCATTTATCAGGCTTCTAACACATCAGGTACTTTGCCAAGAACTGTTAAATACAATTATCTTATTTGTCCTCACACAATCCTGTGAGGTAAGTATAGTGATTTCCCGTATTGTACCATGCCTGGCATATACTTCATTTAGTAAATATAGGGGAAAAGAAAGGAAGGATCAATAGAAGAAAAAAGGAGAGAGGAAAGGGTAGCAGGTTCACATTGTTCCTTAGATGTCCCATGTGGAGGGCAGTCATTCTAACTCCTTCCCTGGCAAGCACTATTATTGGATAAACACTATTTACCACAATTTAAAGGACCTGCAGAAGAAGGAAGCTAACCCTTTTAAAACCCGACAACTTTTTTGAGAACAGACCTCTTAAATTCATTTATTCCTAAAAATTTGTTGAGCAATTGCTTTGTGTTAGGCACAGATCTAGGTGTTGACTTAGAATGTGTGCAATACAAACCTGATCTGCATCTTCATGAGGCTTACAGTAGTGCATGCATGAGTATGTGTGTGTGTGTTGGAATAAGTAACAAGTAAACAAACACATAAATATTAAATTATTAAATTATCATAAGTGTTATACAAGAAACTCATTTGGGTCAGAGAGGACAGGGAAGTGTTGAAAACTACCCTAGGTAGGGTGGGTCCATATAATTAAACTCAAGGAGGCTGAAAATGCTGTCATAAGAAGAGTATTTGAAATTCAAATACATCAAACTCCCTACAGAGTGTGAAATTTTACAACCTAATAAGCTACTCCTATGAAGGAAAAACTTAAAAAGCAACAACCTTTATTTATTTGTCATTTGTTTGTTTATTATATGAACAGACTTATAGAGCAGTTATTCATACTATCAAGGATTCAAGAATGCAGCCATCACAAACACACTGGGAAATGTTCTGCCTTCTGCCTGCCTCACCCCCATGAGCCCATCAAACTGTCTAGATTTATCAAATTCCAGAGCACTCTCTTGAGCCTGACAAGGCTGAGGAGGAGCTGAGGAATGCAGGATCTTTGAAAGTCAAGAGGAATTATGTGTAAAAACATGGCAGTCCCGAGAAGGAAGGAGAAATCACTCCAATGTTTTCCCTTACTTCTTGTTTCCTCATCTGTTTGCAAAGGCCAGTAACACAGAAATTCTCCATTTTTTAAACAACTTCACACAACATAGTGGTGCTTTGATCTCTAAAACATGAGAGAGGAGCAGTGGACAATGGGAGATACAAATGGCTTTGAAATGTCAGTTAGAAAAAATAAATAAACAAGGAGGGAATTCATGAGGAGTTGAAGGGATGGAAGCAAACCATGCTTTAAGCTGCCTGCCAGAATTAAAGAAAACCCCTGTGAGAAGCCAGATTGGACAGATGAGTGTACTGCCATGGCTATTAGTACCTGCCCATCCTTGTGATTTTTCTAATAAATGGCAACTTGACTGTAATGTGCATCTTCCTGGAGACACTAAATACCAGGGGCAGACTTATTTCTTAGTTGAGCTTCTTGGATACAAATTTCAACTCGCTTCCAAGCTCTTTAATCCCTTATCAAACACCACTCATTTCCCGAGGGCCTCGATAATGTTCTTTTGCTCCATCTCCTTCCCACAAAACCCACCTGTTTCCTGCCAACAGCTGGGTTATGTGCAGACCTGTGTGTGGAATACCAATGATGTGGTCACAGGGCAAACAGTGTGAATGGCAGAATGGTCCCTTTTGGACTTTTCATGTGAGATCAAAGATCATTGGCAAGTGAAAGGAAGCTCTAAAAATAGCCCAAGTCCTTAAAAAGAAATAATGCAAAAGGAAACAAGGCTTACACTGTCCTAATAATATAGTCCCTGCAAAAACTAGTCACTGGAAGGCTGGTGCTGGGTCAGGTGATTATTTTCTTCCTGTCCTTTGGCTGTGACCCCACTGGGTCCCTTTGCAAATCCTGGGCCCGGCTCCCCTGCCTGCTTCCTGCGTGGTGCTGGCTGCCTCTGCAGAAATGTTAACTCTCTGGGCACAGCCGGGACCTCTGTGGCCCACTTTCAAGATCCAGAATAGACTCTGACATGTGAAACGAGCTCCATGGGGTTTGCATTCCTTCTTCGTATCCAAGCACCTTAGAACACAAAACCGCTCGCCGGGATTGCTAACCGTTCTTCCAAAGACGCCTGGATATCATCTGTCTGGCAGAAATGTGAGTTTTGTCCTTTTTATTTATTTATTTTTATGTTTTGAGTGAGAATCAGGGCCTTGGAAATGAGGCGGCCCATCAGAGGAGTGACACAATAAACTGATGTCTTGGGACTGAGGAATTTATTCTTGGCTAAATCGCAGATTTGCTTTGAGAAACTGTTTAGCCTATCTGCGTCACAGTTCTCTCAGCTAAAGAAAAGGGGAAAGTGTTCATCCATCCCGTATAATTGAAGGAATGGCAAATACAAAATTATTATAAAATATTTAATGTAGTCTTTCCACAACAGGCACCCAGAGATGCTTGTTTACTCATATAAAACCCAAGTGCTATACAAATGTAAATAATCAACACACTAAAACATAGGTTCTTATTAACAACACCTTCCATTTCTTAGGCACTCACTGTATACAGGACCCTTCCTACGCCTTACTCTATTCCTTCCTCATACCACCATGGTGATAGTGGTACTCTTAACAGCTTAATTCTATAGCTGAGGCAGCTGGGGATAGAAAGGTTGACTGACCTGTCTCGTCACACAAGCAGTGAATGAAACAGCAGAAACCAAAACCCAGGATTGTGACTCTCAGGTTGTGAGAACTTCTTTTTTGTGGTGCTTCCAACCCAGTCTGGAAGCAGGACCATTCTCTCAGTTTCCCCAGTGGTCTTCAGCCTGGCTCCAGCCCTTTTAAAAGTGATGGCAGGTGACTGTATTGTGACAAAGGACAAGATGGCTTGCATAACACAGGGTCATTTGGGGGAAGCATCAGAGTAGCAATCAGGAGAGCATTCATGGGGGTCACTGTGCTGCTGGGGAGCAGGGCAGTTGTGTGTTAAGGGAGCTACCTGCAAAGACTCCAACCAGTGAAAACAAGTATGTCCTTTGGAAAACTGTCAGTGGGCTACAGGAGTTATGGGGCAGGTGGGGTGAGAAGAATAGAGAAGAGAAGGATCACTCAGTCCAAGGGGCATTTTCTTCCCTTTCCCACATTCCTATGGCAATTTAAATCATGGACTTTGAAGTAAAAAAACCCTCCTTTCAGATCTTGGCTCTCATATTTATTCAGCTGTGTGACTTTAGACAAATTATTTAAAATCTTGGAGCCTTGGTGCTTTCAGCTGCAAAATGGGGGATAAAAAAGCAATGCCTCGAGTTCAGTTCAGGGCAGCTTCCCTGTTCTGTTAATTAAACTTTGAGATATTGAGCCAGCTAGAGTAGACAATTGTCTAGAAAATCTTACTCTATTCGTTTATCTCCCAACTTACAAAAATGAAGAAAGGGGAAAAAGCATTGCCTACCGCATATAATTCCTTTGCAGATTAATTAAAATAATGTATGTAAAGCACTTAGGACTGCACCTAGTAGATAGTAAGTATTCAAAAAAAGGAGGGTAAGCTGGATTGGCTCAGAGGGTTAAGTGCTCGCTTTGCAGCCCCAGGGTCCAAGGATCAAATCCTGGTCTGGCCTGTGTGGACCCATAGGCTGAACTGGGGTGTGCGTCCTATGCGGGAGGCCCCCAGTTTGGTTCTCACCCAGATGAATTTCCCATGTGTGGGAGGCCCCCAGTTCAGCTCCCAGCTCGTGGGGGTGTGCTTCCCATGAGGGAGGCCCCTGGCCTGGTTCCCACCCAGCGCAGCCCCCACCCATCTGTGTGGAACAAAACCATGCCATAAACTGATGATGTACAACTATGGAGACTGCTCTAGGCTCTCCCCGCTCTCTTTGTCTTTATCTTTCTTTCTCTCTGTGTCAAAAACAATAAAATAAATCTTTAAAAAATGAAAAGAAAAAAGGTCACTATTTTATTATTTATGGACATCTTTTATTATTTATGGGTATGTCCAAAGCAGGCTATTGGGAAACATATAGTAAGACAAGCCCTTGGCATTTCCAAAGAGATAACAAACATACTTCAAAAGACTTGAGTTTGGAGAAGCCAAATATTCTAGGTCAGGAGAGAAAAAAATATATATATATAAAAAGACCCAGCAAACAGACCACCATCCTATGAGCTCAAATGGGAAATGGTCTGGTTCTAGAGATTGTAACTTGCACAACAAAGTCAAAAGATTTTCAGAGATAAGTCAGCAGGAGAAGGTTAAATAGAGTAGGTTGACCAGACGTTCCATTTTAAATGAGAAAGAAAACAATAGTACTTTCCCATTTCAAATGGTTCATGTGATGAGCCTAGTCTCACTGGGCTAAATTCAAGGTGTCAGTAGGCTGACCAGACAGACACATTGTTTGAAATCGGACAATACTATTGTTTTCTATCCCATTTGAAATGGGATGTCTGGTCAGCCTAGTCAGAAGAGCAGGGTGAGGGCTGCAGAATCACTTTGCATTTGGCTAAAAGCCCTAAGGCTTTAAAGCATCAGTCTGCAGAAAGGATTCTTCCGTTAAAGAGCGGGTTGAGCGCTCGCTTTGAGGCCACGAGGACCGAGGATCTAATCCCGGCTCCGGCCCAGGCAGGACCCACATGCTGAACTGGGGAGTTCCCACAGTTCGGTTCTCTAGCTGTCTCTGTCTCTGTCTCTCTCTCTATCTGTCAAAA